>LT550481.1:1020454-1042885 GCA_900079185.1 Absidia glauca
ATCTACCATCCTTTATTGGCCATGCCTCTGATCCCCATATCAGCTACAGTGTAAGTCAGTTTTCTCTCCACCAACTCTCTCATTCACCAAGGTTTGCCATATAGGTGGCTAGGAATCGCCTGAAGAAAGCGTTGACGGAATTCTATCGCAGTCTAGAGTTCCTGAAATCATATCAGGTAAACCCTCATCCCCACCCGCACATAAAAGTCAACAAATCAAAACTGATCGTCAAGGGAAAGTAGGTCCTGAACAAGTCGGGGTTTCAAAAGATCCTAAAAAAGTTTGACAAGACAGCGGGCTGGAAAGCCAGTGGCCTCTATAACCAACGCATCAGAAAGTGCCATTGGGCAGAAACAAATGACCTTGATGAAATGTTGGAAGAGACGGAAAAGCTCTATATCAATGAGTTTGCCGATGGCCATCGACGTCGTGGGATGAGGAAACTCCGTGTGCCTGAGAAACATGATGGTTACAATGCCACGACTTGGCGGATCGGCTTGTTCCTGGGTCTCTCCATCTCTCTCTTAATCCAAGCCGGTCAATTAGGTATAAAGAAAAAGAGAAAGAAAAAGGCATGCAAAAAACTTTTTCTCTCTCTCTCTCTCTCTTTCAGCATTAACTGACCTGCTTCCTTTTAGGGTTTGATCCTAAAACATTGCGACAGTTACCCAATGTACATATCAACCTCCAGATATATGCAAGTTTCTTGCTACCTATTTTGTTTTGTTTGGGATTCTCTCTGAACCTGCTGATCTGGCATCGGGCTCGCATCAACTACAAGTTCATCTTTGAATTGAACCCTCGACAAAATCTTGATTATCACCAATTCGCAGAGGTAAACCCAGTCCCCCTCCCATGCACTCCTTGATCCTCCTTCTGGGATGTATCTCTCACTTTCGCTCCCTCTCTTTCTCTCACACATGTCCTAGTTACCTTCCTTTCTACTTTTGGTGGCTTCGTTCATCATGTACATGGATTTCGCCCAGCTATTCCCTACCTCTTTACCGTCGGAGCTCTGCCCTATGGCCCTTTTCATTGCTCTTCTCAGTCTTTTGTTCTGCCCCTTTGACATTTTGTATTTCAGTGCTCGTAAATGGCTTGGCGTGGCTCTGGGTCGTATTCTTCTCAGTTACTGCTTCCCGGTGGAGTTTCGAGACTTCTTTATTGCCGATGAGCTCAACAGTCTGGCGTACTCGTTCTGGACATCCACGTATTTTTTTTGTGCGTATGGCTGGCACTGGGGAGCGGGCATGGCCGGCCACTGTGGAGCGCTAGCGGTGAGCCAGTCGTGGTTGACCCCCCTCTTGGCCTCTTTACCCCCATGGTGGCGCCTGCTGCAATGTTTGAGAAGGTACAAGGACTCTGGTGAAAAGGTCCATCTTATTAATGGAGCCAAGTATATGAGTAGTATTTTGGCTACTTTGATGAATGGCATGCGAAAGATTCATGGTAAAGCGGAGAGAGAGAGAGAGAATTCATGCGATCGGAGTTTCTGATTCAACCTCTGTCTTTTTTTCTCTCTTCCCAGGCACCTCGATGACTTTTAGTATTTGGGTACTTGTCTCTTTGATCAATTCTTGTTATACTTCCACATGGGATATCAAGATGGATTGGGGATTGATGCAAAGGAACAGTCAATACAAATACTTGAGAGATGAGATTGTTTTCCATCGCTGGGTAAGCCCTATCTCCTCTTTCTCGTTTGTAGTAACTCCTCTTTTTTTTAGGTCTACTACATTGCAGTACCTGTCAATGTCCTACTCCGGTTTTCATGGTCAATGACGTTCTTCCACCTCGGCATAAATGGCGAGATATTGGCATTTATGATTGCATTTTTGGAAGGGATTCGACGTATCCAGTGGAATGTGTTTCGGCTTGAAAATGAGGCAAGTCTTTCTAACCATTTCATCATTGGACCTAACCCGGACTTTCCCTTTACTATTTTAGCACCTGAACAATTGTGGACAGTACCGAGCCATCAAAGAGATTCCTTTACCGTTTGCAGAAGATCACGAGCCTCATAAACTCAACCAACAAGAACATGATATTGTCAACATAGAGACCAACCACATTAGCACGGAGGAACAACAACTACCAGAAGAAAGCCGACCTCCTTCATTGATGCTCATGCACGATGGCTCGTTCTACGGCAAAAGGGATTTCGAGAATAAGCACGATTGCGAAGACAATGAATGGCCCTCGTCTCATAGGAATAGTTATCCTCTTTCCACCCCAGCTCCGCTGCTGGCACGGATTCGAAGTCTAGGCGCCGGTGATGTGAGTGATACCGACCACGAAGACGATGAAGAAGAGGAGGGGGAGGAGGAGGATTACTATAGTGAAGGTTATATGGATATCTCTTGAATGCTTTGCTGTTGATATCAATAAACAAGAAGAAAGACTTGTCGGAGTTGTTTGAATTATGAATGAAGGAAGACATGGTTCATATCCTTACTAAATGTCGTAAACTCAAATACGGCGCTTCCAAAGCAGTGGTGTCTGTTCCTTGTGCCAAACATACATGTATCTCACAAGTCTTTGATGTTTATAAGTATCTGCGGATAGTCATTGTAGCTTCCAGTGTTTGCTGTGAATACGGATATATTTACGGTCGCTATAACAGAAAACTACAGTTTTTCTTTGACGATACTTATAAATGGGAGTCCATCCGCTATCTGCCCGCCTGCTATCGAGAGCGGCGTGGCGAGCAGCACTTCGTACATCTACCTTCTCTTGTATACCTATATGCCCGAAACGATTACTTTGAATATGAATATCGCGACTCAAGTAAAGATAGTCATGTCGGCTCCGACTGGCACATCATCATGCCCGCACTTCCATCCCTCGAGGTATTGGTTTTTGACAAACCCATCCGACTTTATCCAGAAGACATCGAACACATCCATGCACAATGCCCGAAGCTTAAATCCTTAGTGTTCCGTAGGGGTAATACGTAGGGTATTTGGCTAGACATGCAGTGCAACAGACTCCTCCCACACCATCCGTCATCCCTTTTAGTGTGTATCCTTTTTGACAATAAATACTATACTAAACTCCACACATTGCAATGACTTTGAGTAACCCACTTGTTCATTGATCCCGTACGGTTTGCTAGGCCTCAAAGTAGCTAGAGTATGACGTTCGAGGCTGACGAGAGCACCTAATAGTGCTCCCTCACTCCCTTTTTCATTCTTTACTTTGTTCAATAAAATGCTTGAGCAGAGCTTTATCAATGGCAATCATGTGAAACAACCTGCTGTTTTTTTATATGCGTTGATCGAACGGTTTTTAAATTCCGCTCAGGGGATTTCTATTGAAGATTGAAAATAGCGTCTCTCTCTCTCCCCACCCAGCCACTTTTGGTTTATGGGAGAAGAAACGACAAATCAACTTAAGGAAATCGGAGTTCTAATTTGAGCGATTCAATGTGCATGAATTTGTCCTTCCCTCGGATGAGGTGTCATTTCTGTAGGCCCCGATTGGTTTCAGTCTATGGGTGTAATAATGATTCAGGCACATCACCATCATATGAATATGTGAGAACTGTAAAGCTCATGCAGACTCTGATCGGTTTCAGTCTATGAATACCTGGATGAACATCTCCTTCCTTTATAAACAACGTTTTAGGGTGAACATTTCTTTTCTTCTCTTTCTTTCACTTGTCTATCAAGACGTCCTTTCTTTTCCCTACAATGTCGTTATTTCCATCCAAAAATGGCCTCCCAAAGGAGGTCTTGGAGCTCATCCTGGACAACGTTCATCCACGCCAGCTTTTTGAATTGGCTAAACTGAATCGGTCTTGGTCGAAAACCATAAAGTCCATGGGCGCAATGTATCTTAATATTCCCATCTTCCATTCTCCAGGTGTCGCTGATCAGATGATTGCGTTTATTGACCGTGACATAACCAGTGCCATGGCAAATTGCAGTAACAAGCAGCAGCCAGTGATCCGTTACATTCTTGTCAACACTCTCCACATGCTCTTTAAACGAGTGTTTGAACACATCCAGCGCCGCTGCCCTGACGTGGTCTATTTTGACTATGAGTTCGGGTATATTGACGGGCTCCCCAACAGAACGCTACACTTTTTCCTTAGCGGGAATTGTCCATGGACGTCCATTCGATACCTGCCCGCCTGCTATCGAGAACGGTGTGGCGAGCGGCGCTTCCAAAATCTATCCTCTCTCGTAAGCCTCTATGCCCGGAAGAATTACTTTGACTATAAATGGCGCCGTACCAAGAGAGGAGGCGCTGGTGGCTTCCAACAGCACATCATCATGCCCGCGCTCCCATCCCTCGAAACTTTGGTTTTGGACAAGGCGATCCAGTTTCACCCAGAAGACATCAAACATATCCATGCCCAATGCCCGAAGCTCAAATCCTTGGTGGTCCGTAGTGATGTGGTGTAAAAGCGAATATAGTGTACACAAACCTTCTCCCACATCATCCCTTTTATTGTTTATCCATTCTACTTTTTGATACTAAACACTAAACTAAAACCCTACACTAACAATGACTTCTAGCAATTCACTTGTCCATTGATCCCGTACGGTTTGCCAGGCATCATCAGTGACCAAAGTATGTCGTTCGAGGTTGACGAGAGCACCGGCAAGATGGCGTTCGGTGCGAGCACTGGCCACCAAGGTCAGCCAGGTTTCCCGTTCCTGGATCCATGATTCGGTGACGGCGGTCCACAAGAGAGCCATTTCCAATTGCACGAGCTGGTAAGCGACTTGTTCGATCGTCTGCGGTTCATAGCCGACCCATTCGGCCCGTCGTGCAAGCCAGCGTGGTGATTTGTGGCGGTTCGGAATATGGTGCTCAAACACGCGGATGTGCTGGATCAGGGCCTTGATGGTGCCAAAGATCGAGGTTTCGTACGAAGGCGGCGGGGCCGCAGAGAGTTCGGCATGTTGAGCTGCGGGGTGTGGGTTGTCAGTGCTGGTGCTGGTGCTAGAAGTACTGGAGGACGATGATGAGGATGAGGAAGGGTCATGGATTGGTGGTAAAGTGCTGTTGTTA
Organism: Absidia glauca; assembly: GCA_900079185.1. NCBI lineage: Eukaryota > Fungi > Mucoromycota > Mucoromycetes > Mucorales > Cunninghamellaceae > Absidia > Absidia glauca. Next base: position 1,025,477 of record LT550481.1, read on the forward strand.
CTGCTGTTGTTACTGCTTGTGCTTGGCATATGAGCATCGTCTATGTGTGGCATATGGGCTGACGTTCCTGTAGAAGCTGTCGTCGGCGGTGGTGAATGGGATACAGGGGACGACGACGATGATGATGATGATGATAAGGAAGACGATGTGTTGGGTTGATAGTACTGTAGCGGAGGTGCGGGAGAGGAGGGCACTATTGCTGTAGGTGTGGCCGATGTACTGCTCTGACGATGGGAGAGAGGTGGGTTTGATGTCCTTCTTCCTATGGGGCTTGCAATCAAAGGATGATGTAGTTGATGATGTAGTGGTTGTGGAATCCTATTGACTAAAAGTGATGCGGAAGGAGACGAAGTGGTAGGTGAAGAGGAAAATGAAGAGTCATCGAATGCTGGAGGCGGGCTGACAGATCGGCGAGTTGGGTGAGAGTCCAGGATGCGATTGTTGTCGTTGTTGTGAAGATGCGGCCTTTCCGATCCCCCTGAAGCTGTTACTGCCGTTGATGAATGTGTGGTGTCCGCTTCAGTGGTAGTGTCCGTCCTGTGCTGTTGCTGCTGGTGCTGATAAAGTTGTTCGTGGGGACCAGATGACAGTAAAGATACAAAGGTACTGTCTTGTGTTGAAACAGTGAGATGGGAAAGACGATGTAAAAGTTGATCGAATTGTTGCTCTAGATGCAGTGTTCGTTGAAGAATTTCGGTGGTTGCGTCGTGTTGCTGAGTCAGCGTGGCATCATTTGAAGCTGAAGCTGAAGGGGTTGCTGTGTGAATCTGCCAAATAGAGTCCACATCTTGTACACGCACTCGTTTTGGCACCAGTTCTAAAAGTGTGGCGCTATCGATTTCAAAAGGTATCATTTTTCCATTAGACAAGAGTGCTGTAACTGGTGCCATAGCTTCGATATCAGAGAGTAAAAGATAATCCTGTCCTTGGATCTGTCGAATAGGTATCAACAGGATGGTGCCATTGTTGACATTCTCCACAGCCTTATATTTCGTACCCGTAGAGCACTCCACTGTGTTGTCCATCTATGCGTATGTTGTTGTAGAAAAAAAAAGAGAGAGAGAAAGGAAATGGAAAAATGTGGCCACTCATTCAAATCCAAACCTTTTGCCTTTAGGACGACTTCGGAGTTTTCAATTCCCAGGATGTCAAAGTCAATTGGCGCTCACTTTTACTTTTTTTTTCCCTTCCATTCACTCGCGCGTATCGTGTCTCTTGAAAACCATGTCAGTGGCTCCTGCTAACGTAAACACAGAGCAAGCGATGGAAGTACAACGTAAGTAACCATTAAAAAGACATATAAAAACCTGACTCACTTACTAACACATCTCACAACATCTTACAATCAAAAGAAGCTCAATTAGAGAACCCTCTTCTTTTCATGGTAATCGTCCCAACCGTCCATAAGATATCCGTCCGACTTGCTAACTCTGATGGCTTTTGTTTTATACAGGATTGTGGCTATCTCAAAGATGGCAAGCTTTTGTACCGTGAACCAAAGCTTCGACCTGAAACCCATCCTTATGCTGCCAATAGTAAAAACGACAAAAGAGGAAGCCGCTTACAACAACTAATCCAATTCTTTCCTCTACTTTCAGGTGTCATTGCATTTCGAACCTATCGTCAATCAGTAGAAGCGAAGGTCATCGCCGATCAATCACAAGACATTGGTGACATTCCAGACGACTTTGCACATCTTTTTTCTATGCTTGTGCAAGATAGGTATGGTGCTGATGAAGGGATAGTGTCTGCTCTACTAAACTGGTCCTTTTAGCGATGAATCTCTCCCGGTATTGGCCAATCGCCTGAACGAACTACTGTCACCCTTCAACAGAAATGAACAAGGTAAAGGATTGGTCTGTGCCCTCTTCTTGGGACTCATAATTCCTCTCCCTCTCTTAGTATCTGAAGCATACCTTGGCGCAATAGAACAAAAAATACGATCTGTGGCAAGTCGACGAAAGTATGGTCTTGATCTATCAGCGACACAACAAGTGGAAGGAGGTCCAAGTAACGTGCCATCTGTAAGCCCATATCTACACACATTTATCCTCCCTCTGTGCCTAGAAAAGATAAAGAGTACAGACTCATCTTCGTCTTTCCATCTAGCATTTGGTCCTGTCTCGTTGGGAAGCAACGGATGTAACACAACTGCCACTCGACTTTCAACATATAATCTTCAATCGGCAGCAACAACGAATGCAGGTAATCAAGATTAACCCAACCCCTGGTAACCATGACAACTCACTGATCACCGTACATTTTAGATGTCAGCACAAATTACCCAACTCTATAACTCTCTACCACATCACTTGCAACAATACTTGTTGTCCACCAAGCATCGGAAATCAAATGCAACCAATGAAGAAAAGATCAAATGGGTGGAAGAGCTGGCCTTGGAATCGGAGCACCGACGGATCAAGGTATAGCAACTCTTTACAAGAAAGAATCTATTCTTACTGATCCTCCCCTTTTTGTATACTTTCGGTCATAAGAACGAAGAAAAACGGAAACGCGACGAAGAACGGCTCGAAGAGAAACGAAAACGGGACGAAGAGAAATTGGAAGAGAAACGGAAACGGGATGAAGATAGAAAAAAGAAGGAACAGGTAGGTCCATACATACATGACGCCTAGGACAAGGATTGAAACTCATGCTTCTCCATTTGCATAGTCTCAGTTGCGTCTGACATCGCTGTTTACAAAGAACACCGATGGAAAAGGATCAAGTGCCATGGAAAGCGGTAAGGATTAGTACAGGTTGTGCAAAAAGGTACTTACCATTCTCCTTCAGAGCATATTGTAGAATCAAGATCCATGTTCCCGCCGTTTTTTGTTAAAGATCATGTTAACATGTTTATGGTGGAGTCTATCCAAGCGCCCAAATCGGATCTATTGACGATTCTTGCCTCCTACTCAACAAATCCCAATACCCTGCCTCAAGGTAACACTTTCTCTTGCTAAATATATGATAGAGGATAGGGCTGATCCACTTTTTCTATGAATATGTATACTTGTAGAATCCAATGATCTGCAAAAGTCATATCTTCAAGAACTTGGACGCAAACAACCACAGCTGACATGCCCTCGTGGTATCCGTAGAAAAGTCGACCTTAAGCAACTGTTACTCCCTGGAAGCTCTGGAAGCAACTTGGACGCCATTCAACAGCCTGAAAACAAATCGCTGTTGAAAATGAAACTATTGCAGTTCACTGAAAATGTCCGGCCCGCTTACTATGGTAATGATCTAAAAGAACCTTTACGTATATGCATACATGCTGACAACCTGGGCTGATTTCGACTGGACTTAGGTACTTGGACGAAATCAAATGGGACCATCACACCGAAAACCCCATTTACCAAGGATACGAACCTCGTGGACTACGATTATGACAGTGAAGCGGAATGGGAACCTGAAGGCGAAGGCGAAGATATTCAAAGTGGGGATGAGGATGAAGATGAAGTGCCTCCCGAACCCATTGACCCTGAAGACGTAAGTAGAGAGACTGGAAGTGGGGACGAGTGATGAAAGTCTGACTTTGTTCTATAGATTGGATGGCTTGTACCTGAAGGATACTTATCAGAAGGCGAAGGCGTCAACGACAGTGATGATGATGGCATGACTAAAATCGTGCAAAGGCTATCTGTCCGTCCAAAGTCTAGAAAGGTATGTAGGCCAACAGGCCATGATCTGTTTGACTGACTCTTGTCGAATAGAATGTTGCTGCTCGTCCCATTGTGATCGGTCCCCTGTACCAAAACGACAATGACATGGATCACAATGAACTTTTGAAACCATTTGCCATCCGAATGCTAATAGGTATCAGAGAAAGAAAGAACAATGGGATCCCCTTGCTGATCTAGTCCTTTTTGATAGATAACGGTGACACCAGTGGCTATGATCCATTCGCCATTATTGAAAAGAAACCCGCCACCACGAATGAAAATGCCACTACGTCCGCTGGAGATCATGCAAGCAAACCTGCCTTTCAATTCAATCAAGAACACACAGCCGCATTGATGAGTGTAATACAACTTTCTCTCTCATTGTTACACACAGACACACAACTGACGTCCCTCTCTATCTTTGATCTATTAGATGGTCCATGGAAAAGTCGATGGAATAAACAAATTGGTTGTCGAAGCAAAATCGAATCCAATGTTTTGTGATTTCCCAAAAGCAAGACTGGAAGCGAAAATCAAGGATGTGGCTATCAGAGAGAAACGTGGCAGGGATACGGTAAGCTCTCTCTTTCTCTTTCTCTTTCTCCTTTATCTAAGAATGCAATCCCTCTTTAATCATTCCATTTATTAACCACAGAAAACCGCATGGTATATCAAGAACGACCAAGAACGACCCTCAGCGCCACTACCGACACCCTTACCTCCCAATACAAAACCCTAATAGTAATGCGAACTTTAAACATAGTAGTAAAAGCTGGTAGATCACTCTTAATAAAAGCGAAAGGGTGCAAAACATGCATTCTCTTTTTTCTGTCTTTCTTGACCGTGAATCAATGCAGGCAAGCTGTTTCTTTGTGGTTGATAAAGGGGTGTTAGTGACAGTTTTTATTCATTTGTGAACTTTTGCAAATTCATCGGTTTGAAATAATTTTCTCTGGCGGTTTAGTAAAGCTCAGTGCTACCCCCCCCCTTTGAAATCGGTTGCCATGGTTCCCAATCTGACAGGTGTCACCTAGAGAGACCCAGTGAACTATCCATAAGATTCTCTTCTTATTGCTAACACCATGTTAAATTAATGCACATTTATACTTGCCCTTTCGTAGAGAGAAGCTTTTGTAACACTTATAGAGCCTGACGCGACAAGAGTTAGCCCATTTCATCAAAGTCTATCAAATCGCTCTTCCACATACCATTCATTTGTGAGGCTCACGTAGCTCCGACGTCAAGTCTTGTCTTCGGCCTTGTAGTTCTTCGTCACCTCTCAATGCTTGAGCGATAGCGTCTCAAGCCCTTTTAAAATTCTGACTTTTGATGGGCTCTGCCCAAGGACTTGCTCATGTGGATGTGCGCGCAGACTTTTGGAAAAAGGACGGACCATCCCCCCCCCCGTTAAAAGGGGAGTTCAACGTTTGAAATCTATCCTCCTTGAAAGCCATTGTACTGATCCTTTCTCTGTTTCCCTCTGGAGTTGTTTATTGGGAAAAGATACCGTATATGTAAACAAAAGGACTATCCTAAGGTTTCTAATACGGTGGTGAGGGTCTTCATGTCGTCACGAATGGACTTTGCAAACCTCAACACCTTTTCCTAGAAAAGAGAATGATAAACAAGACATCAGTGTATCAGCATAAAGAGTTCTTCTTTTTATGCGACTTACTTTGTTATCCAATACTTCAATGGTTTGAGTCAAAGCATTGTAGCGCACAGAGAATGGCCTGTTCATAGAGTTGGCGGCAAAGTCACGAACCTTTTCCTGGGCATCCTTGAAAGAATCAGCGACGAAGTAGACGGGCTGGAATTCGGTGATTGGATATTTCTGCACAGCAGTTTTCGCAGGATCGAACGGTCGGAGTTCGGGTTTGTCGGATAAACTGTACTCTAATTCCCCAAACGAACTCAGCAATCCCGCTCCGTACGCTTTGATCTCGCCCTCCTGTCGGCATAACCCAAACTCTACTGTGAACCAAAAGATTGTGGCAAGCTTTTGAATGTCTTCATCGGAAGCACCCAAGGATGCTAATCCAATTTCCTGTGAAAAGTCTGCAAAGTCGGGATCAGCGAACTTGGCGAGGAGAAAAAAAGTCGTCAGTTCAATAGTCTCCTTTTTCTTCTTTCTCTTGACTTACCAAAGGGACATGGCCTAGTAACTCATGGCAGCAATCGGGTTCAGGCGTATAGAAAGGTTTTGAGGAATGACGGATATACTGTGTGGAGTAAAAGACACGGAAGGCAAAGGCATTTAAGAAATCACGGCTGGACAGCAAACCCATGACGGGACGTAAGGTGAATCCAGTACAATCCTTGAGGAAGCGTGAGATATCATCGATTTGAGGAATGCCCTTGTCACTATACCCGCAGTTCTGCACCAAAAGAGGGAACACATATTGATGTTCTCGACAGGCATGCGTGGTGTACATGGAAGTAAGGCGACGATACACTTGACCCCACGTTTCATTCTCCTCGGCCGTATACTCAATCGCAGGGATTGGTTGTCCCGTACGGTACGTCTTGGCCACCCGAGTGATGTCAGCACGACGTTTGCGATACACTGGATCATGTGCACCAGGATGATCAGAGCCTACCCGTCAAACAAACAGAGAAGGGGGTGTTAACAAGAAAAAGAAAATAACCCGTGGGAACTTTTTTTTTTCTTTTTGAAGAACTTACTCAATTCTTCGCCCATCTCCATGACTTTTTCAGCAAAAGTGTCGAGATCCGACAACTTGCGTGGGAACCAGACCACACTATCTGTAATTTGATAAGGATATTCAATGTTAGTCATGCATGCATGCACTGATTGACGCAGTTTCTCTCTCTTTGTATTTACCTCCGGTGTTTTCAGAGCCAATCACACACACATCCTTGGTGTGTTTACGGAGTTGTTGGACCACGTTTTCCACCTGAGTGGCATCCTCGGCGTCGAAATCGACAAAGAAATCGTAATCCCAGTCCTTTGTACGACTAGGTCGGCTGCAAAATAGATAAGAAAACCCCGTAATCAGTCCCATGGAACTCAGAACGAATTGAAAAAGGCACTTACGATTCGATGCGAGTCAAGGAAATGGACATGGACTTTAAGGCAGCCAAGCAGTTTTCAAGTCCACCCACTTTGTCTTGGATTGAGAAGCAAAGCGTGGTCTTGAGTGTTTCTTTAGGAGTGTTCGCAGGAGACATGATGCTAGAATCGGTTTGTTTCTTTATAAAGGGCGGTTGTCGTTGAAGAAGAAGAAAAGAAGAGAAAAAAAGAGAGTCAGGGAAAGAGGAGAGGCTTTTTATGTTACTCCAAGGTGTGTGAACAAAGGGTGGGAAAACGACAGTGATGATATTCTCACGATCGACGGCGGGATTTGAAAATCAGTCAAGTCTCGATCTGATCTCAAACAATACATACTGTAATAAACAGTTGGCACTGCTTGCCTTTGGATTGGTTGAGAAAAAAAAATAGTTCGGTCCTCGGCCCAATGTGATAGGCTGACATCTCCGGTCGGGACCTCAACCACCAAACATGTGTGGGGTCAAGGCGACAAGCTTTTGAATCCCAAGGTTTGTTAAAGAGTTACCTATTTTTCAGAACTGAGATAGAGAACCCTTCTTCTAATTTTACAGGAAACATGATACAATATATTTATATCAAATGCTACAAAGAACAATACACTTTTATGCTGTATGCGTCCGTCAACGCTACAGGAAGCCCAAAGAAGTGACTGATTCGAGGAATACCAAAAACGGCAATCAATTCAAAAATATCAAGCATTCTCAGTACCATTCGATAGGTAGAAAGAATATCTGTCTCCATTCAAAATTTGAATGTGAGTTGTCTATCCCCTTTACAGGAGAAATTATGTCCAGGAAAAGTGGGACATTTTCATGGGGAATTCTAGAGGGAATTATCCGGGCAGAGGCAAAACAAGTTCGCGCAGGGAAAACAATATGATAAGCCATCTCAATCGATCCACTAAGAAAAAAAGAGTAAGGATGAAAAAAAGTCAATGTTAGTCATGATGGTGATACGATGTTCATTATGGGCGGGAAAGAACTACCTCCCACTCAGTGCTAAGTTCGTTGGAACATAGATAGAGAGAGAGTCAGAGGAGGTGTCACTCCGATGGAAAGAAAAAGAAAAGACGATGTAACATTTAAAAAGTAATGATGAAGGATTCATTTTAGATTCCGACATTTTCCATGCGCATAGGAAATTCACATCGTTGCCTTCTCACGTTTGTTTACTTTTCTCTCTTTCTCTCTTTCTCTCTCAGTTTGTCACCAAATGCATCTCTTATTTCTCACTGATTACGTTAAAAACAAGAAGAAGCCAGATTTCAATGAATTTGTGAACGGCAATCTGGAAAACATTGTGGCTGCCTCCCATAGCCTCCCAAGCAAGCCCCCGGATCTACTGTTTGCGTGGTGGCGGCGTCGATTTGCACTAGAATTGAACAGACAAAACAAGGATCATCACCTCCTTCAGCAGTAAGTACAGTGAACCATTGTTATTTCACAAAGATACTAATGTTGATACCTCATGGCTCTACTCAAGCGGGGGAATGGTGATAGCCTGCGATGGTAAACGGTCATTAGCCTAGTGAATGACCTGCCTTGAAACTTTAACGGCCCACTCAGGAAAGCCGTACGAGCAAGCACATCCCATTAGAATTGAGATTCAACCACGCTGTAATGTGGACCCCATGGCTCTACTCAAGCGGGGGAATGGTGGTAGCCTGTGATGGTGAACGGTCATTAGCCGACTGAATGACCTGTCTTGAAACTTTAACGGTCTATTCAGGAAGGCCGTACGAGCATACACATCCCATTAGAATTGAGACTCGACCACGCTGTAATGTGGACCCCATGGCTCTACTTCACAAACAAGATTAAGATACCAAACAGAAGGCCTGAAAGCGTTGGGTGATACTGCCACGTCGTCACGCCGCATCTTGACCTTGACCAATGCACTTGCTGACAAGACTACCAACAACTCACCCACTGAAAGCACAATCGATCCACTTGATGATGATACTGGTCAACGTGCTGACGATAACTTTGATGGCAATGACGGCTTTCTCTTCCCTAGTACTGATGACACCTTTAGCACTGATCATCGTGACTTCCAACTGCACAGACTAGCGTACAAAAAGGCAATAAACAAAGGGTGAAAGAGGTGGTCATGATATACTCATTCTTAATTTTTTTTTTATGCATATACTAGATGATTGACCATCAATCACTGACAGAAAGAGAAGCTTTCTTTTTACGAAACTTCAAAGATGATGGAGAATCGATCAAAGGGGCTTTACAGAAGAATGTCGCCACCAAGCTTTTATCAGATCATTTATCATCTCTTGAAGAAGAAACCATCAAGTAAGTACTCTATCTGTGTCATATTTAGCATCTCATGCCTTTTGTTTAATAGGCTGCACCTTTCTGGAATCGTCAATCTGATTCAATCTAATATGTCGGCGGCCGTCCTGTCGTCCTTGCCTGACCATTTGAAAACAAAACTTGATTACACCCCGAAGACTTCTGAATTGGATCCTGATACTTTGGCTTATATCGAACAAATCCTTGACTTTCGCTCCGATATTGATGGCGCTTTGGAATATATTATGACAACCAAGGCAACGCTAATCCGTGATCACAAACGACATTCCCAACAATATACCAACCTGGCCATAATCGAGCAAATAGTGAACAACCTATGTCTTTGGTCGGTGAAACATGATGAAAGTGAAACAACATTCTACCGGCGGTTCGCTTCGATTCTGGATACCTTGCTTGCGGACACTCACGTGATCCTTGTTGACGGTGAAACAAGTTTGCAGTCCCCGAAGGTTGCTATCGCGATGAACAAAGCAATATTCCACACTGGTGATCTGTCCCAAGCATATGGTCGAAAGATCGATCTGATCTTGAAATGCTCATCCAACCTCAAGGTTGACATATCTAGCAACGAATGGAAAAGGGCCATAGTCAGCAACTCGATCAAATTTCACCAACAATCAAAAAACCTACGCTTGAACACTGCCAACCTCTTCAGTCTTAACACCAAGTTTGGGGTGAAATTCACCGTTGCCATGGATTTTGTCGGAAATTCTGGATACCTGTACCTTCTGCGACTCGTTGATCATGGTCGTGGTCTTGATGATTATATCACTGTTGCCCATTTGGTCACTGATTTAGTCATCCCTACAAACATTGAATCGTTAGGCACAGTGAAAGATACTCTGCGTGGTCTACTTACTCTAAAGGTAGGATTTCACTAAACAAAGGGGGGAGATGCTAAACACTGACATGGATTGCGCAATTTTTCCTATAGGATCATCTTGTCAACATTGCTTGGAAAGTCACATCGGAACATCATAAACTTGAACATGCGTCTGTTTTGGAGGAGATTTGCCCAACGCCATCGACCAGTTCGTCCCACTCCAAGTCACCATTTATTTTTTTCACACCAAAAAACAACCGTGTACAGAAACGCAAGCTTTTGCAATTGGATGATGATGATGATGAAACCACTGTGAACTCCCTCGCTGACTGACCTCAATAACCTGCGTAGATTTAGTCATTCTTTCTTATTTTACCGTATTTGATAAACACCATCTTGATAATGTTTTTTTGTCGGGTGGACGATGTGAACATATTTTGGGACAGTGCGATAGGAAATAGCTCAAACTCAATAAATGGTGATTCTCTCTCTCGTACTTGATCTCTTGTATACTCGATCTGTCGAAGTAAAATCATTCGCCTTCCTTTTCAGGATGTATCCTTTACTCATTATGTCCTGATACGACATTTCTCTCTCTCTTCCTTTTTTTTTCAAAAAAAGTTGCCCCATGGTATGGTGACTCGAGACTTTACCCGGTACTCTGTCGAACGTAGGCTGGTTGTAGTAATTAGGCTCCCTTTAGTTGTATCTCTCTTTTTTATATGAAATTCTAACCAGCGCCCACTCTCCGCCCACTTTTGTTTTTGGAAATGTTAGTGGGGATTTCTAAAAAAAGTTTGCAACCATCAGTAGAGTCAAAGGAAAACTACCATGGCAATGACGATTTGTTTTCTATCTAAAATCTATGCTGCGAGTTTTTTCATGGGGGATGACCCGTCCTTTTTCCGAAGGCGGATTTGGAAATTTTTATAAAGCATGCCAAACAAACCCTTTTTCATATTTTGCACAAAGAATTATGTGGTTCGTATTTATTAATTAAATGATGCCAAGGGCGCCGATGTTGCTGAAGTAATCCCCGATTTTCAGGGGACTCCAATCAGTGGCTCTTTTGGGGCTTTGTGTGGTGCTCACAGACGTATACGGTATAGAAGTAGTTCGTTTCTTGATATCCTTCATAGGCATGGATTGTGTACTGTTCCATGTGAAATTTGACGGTGGGTTATCTATCATGGTTTGAAGAAATAGAGCAATTATATGGGATTCAAAACCGATCAGTTTTCAAATTTTTAAATTTTTCAAAAGCCTCCAGCACCCATTTGGTCCTGATGCTCCTTGCCCCCAAAGAGATATGATATCTAGTCAAATGTACCTAGTTATAGTGGGATACTTTGTTGTAGTTGAAGTTTGGCATACATGCAGCTAACCATACAACGACATCAGAAAACAGCACAAAGATATTTAATACAAACTGCTAAATGACTAAAAGGAGGAGTAGTTTATTTGGGTAAGATTATATACAAACTAGGCTGAATTGGTAGACGATTTCAACTATATCTGTTGAAGGTACCCATGGTCAGATAATTGCCCTTAACTTTGGATGATCCATCCTTGTTGGTGTAGAGACTTTGTATCGCACTGGACACTGGCTTTGTCTTTTGTCGTTCTGCCAATTCTTTCGATACCTTGTCCATGACCGCCGAGGCTGCTACGCTGGATGAGATATGCTTGGTGCCCTGTCGATCCACTGCTGCCTTTTTATTACTGTTCTTCTTGATATCATCTCCGCCTTCCCTGTTGCGTTTCTTTGACGAGGAAGAGGATTTGCTTTTCTTTTTTTTCAGCTCCATCGCTTTCGTCATAGTGTCGATTTCCTCCTTGTTAGTCGGGTTGATGACGATGATGTTCGTAGTATCAAAAGGCTTTCCGCACTGATAATCAGTAACAGACATGAGTTTTTGTTCCCTTTTTTCATACTTTATCCTTCTCGCTTTCAACTTACACTAAGACATTGTGTGGAGGTCACTTCTTTCATTGTTTGTTCGGCAAAGGTACACCCACATGAATCCAAATATACAAAGCGATGCTTGCCATTCATTTCCTTCATAGAGATGGGACAGATAAACTGGCTTTTCAAATCACGATCCAAGCTCCCGACCACTGTGGAGGTGTTGTTTTGTAGATTGATGTAAGTGGGATTGGGTGTCAGATTCAACTTGACAGTGTCCTTGGTGGAGCGGATGTAAGGGCATATCTTGTCGCCATCACCATAAGCAGCGGGATCCAGTATATACTCAATCACAACGTCTTGATTGTATAGTTTTCCTAATCGATCGGCCACAATAGGTTGTTCCAAAGCTCTCTATAAAGGGAGAGATGGAAAGGAGTCGGTCTATAGGATCATTTTTCAACATACAGCCTCTTTTTACCTTTGATAAAGCACAGTAAAACCAAGCAGCTTCTCTTTGAAGATTGGGATTCTGTTTGACATCTTTTTGTTTCTCTTTGACCAGTTCAATACGGCGAGGAATGGAGCCACCGTCGTTTCCCATTTTAAAGTAAGCGAAAGGAGAAAGCACCCAACTGGCCGCTCGTCGCCTTCTGTCCAAAAAAAATCAAAGGAAGCGGAGTTGGAATGAGAAAACGACCCCTTACAGCCAATCATGTTTGAGCAGTCTGTGGTAAAAAAGCTTTCTCTTTCCACCGGATTGGCCCTCTCCATCTCACCGTCTAGTTCAGAAAAGAAAATATTTTAAATTCCGACCCCAATTTTTGAAAAGTTTTGCAGGTTTATCGATCTCTCCTTGATCACAATAATGAAGAGACAAGCTATAGACGATAACACGACATCAGCGAATCCACCTTCCACTCCAGAAACGATAGTAGTGCTCAGCAAGAAACAGAAAAAGACTTCTGATACCAACACCAAACATTCAATTCCCATCGTTCGCGGCAAGTTTAAACAACGATGGTTGGCGAAACACTCTAGCTTGATCAAGCGATCAGATTCCGCCAGTGGAGTCATGATTACCTGTGGAATTCGTGCTGAAACAAGAGCATTGGTAAAGAAAAGACTTTTGGATTCAAAAAGCTGCCAACTCACCTTCCTTTTTGTAAAACAGGGACAAGCACAACAAGCCTTGGAACGACACCTTGCGTCATTCCCTTCTTATGAATCGACTTGGACAAGAATGGAGGGGCCTTGGGATGTAGAGGACTTGGAAACCGTTGACCAAACAAATACAGAAAACGATAAATTGGAAGAGGACGACAACGACAACACGAAGGCCGAAAATGGCAACGACAGTGATGGTGACAGTGATAACACAAAGGTCGGAAACGACAGCACTGGAATATCAAGAAAGGACCGCACGTTCCAAGCTGTGGATGCGGCATGTGGTGGTATGATATTCTATCGTTTTCGGGTGAACATCAAGCCGACTGATTTTATCGACAAGATGATTGATGATCTTGTTGCTGCGACTGCATCAACAACAAACAATGACGATACTAAGACAAAGGAACAGTCCTTAATACGCCATTGTTCCCGATGGATTCCTTTGGATTACATCATGCAAGCCACCACGGACCGCATCGATGCTTGCTTCACCAACCGCATCCTTCCTGAAAACATTGTCGACTTGCCCACTACTGCCACCGTTGCGATCGTCTCAGAAATTCGAAACAACACCACCATTTCAAAGCAAGACTTGATTGCCATCATTGCCCCAAAACTACCCACTCATCTAAAGTAAGTAACCCCTTCCACAAACACACACATTGAAAACTGATTTGAACGCCGTTACTGCCTTTGCTTAGGGTTGATTTGAAACGTCCTGACTACGTAATCTTTGTCAATGTCTTCAAAAGTGTCTGTGGTATCAGTGTGCTCAAGGACTACTACCAACGCAAGAAATACAATATTGGCGCCCTTTTGTAGACCCCTTCATACTATTAATCCGCATCCACTCTCCGCTTCGCTCGCCCCCTCTTCACCACATTCACTCCCACTCCCTCACCCTCACCCATGTTTTTGAAATGTCAGTGAACATCCTTGAAAAAAAGAATTTGCAACCATTAGTCATGTCAGGACTAAACCACCATGACAATGAGCGTTCGGTTTTCCTCCTAAAATCTATGCTGTGAGTTTTTTGAAAGTGCCATCATGACCGCAGGGCCGTGCTCAGTGTGTTGGTATACTTTTTGAGATGTCACTTGCGATTAGTTAGAAAAAGAGTTCTCAACCAATAGTCATGTCAGGGCTAAACCACCAAGACAATGAAGGTTCGGTTTTCCACCTAAAAACCATGTGGGAAGCTTTTTGAAGGTGCCACCATGAAAGCATGGCCCTTCCCAGTGTGCTGGCATGTTTTTTGAAATGTCAATGGGGATCCCTCACAGGCTTGGTGGAGAAAAGTGGTATTGAAGTCCCGGCCGCGGATGTCAGCCTGTCATTTTTGAGCGGGGCACAAAACACTTTTTTCAACCAAACGAAAGGCAAGCAAAACCGAAAAAGGTGTTAGTTAGTAATCTGCAAGTGCACTCACACTTCATCCTCTGTGATATATCTACATGTGTAAGGAGGCTTGATAAAAGGATGGATGGGTGAAATTGTGTAGAAGAAAAAAGGAGTGAATGATTTGCTGTTGGGGATTAGCCTCATCACCCCTCACCCTCATATTTTCAAATCTCGATCTTTTCGACGGTCGAGTAGATTGTTGCCCAAACTGTGAAATCGGACTCAGACTCGTCGCTGGGTTCAGCTTTCTTCCGAACATAACAGCGAAAGGAGTCGCATTATGTCTTTTTGACACCTTAGTGTTTATAGCTAGTTGAGCAACGAACGTATGGAGCGGTGATTGGGTGAATAACGTTGCCATGACCCTCTGGAACTTTGACGAGATCGGCTTCAACCCAAACGGGCATCCAATGAACATGTATTGTCGACCATCAGGATCTGTAAATGTTGTCTTGTGGCGATGTTCTTCGAGGATGGGGAAGCGATGGAAAGCACTCGTCAATTCCAACGTCGAGTATACCACTGCGTTCGCAAACTTCTTGAAGATATCATTGATATTAGGTAAGGGAAATCTGTCCTCTTTCAAGTACTTATTAATATGGCGTGGGTCTAAACATGGTCGTTTGTCCGTATATTTGCCTGTACTGTCTTTTTTAGGTGCAAGAGTCAAAGGGCTATTCCAACGGTTACCACCAGTTGTTGTTGTTGTTGTTGTTGTATCCGCCTAGCATGTTTCTTGGAGGTAGCAGTTTCGTCGTCGTTGGATCGCGCGGCAAACACGAAATTGAATGACTCTAGTCCTAGTGGGTAGCTCTTTGGAAACCCCTGGTTATGCTCCAGTTACAAGGGTACTGAAGTTCAAGTCCAGGGTATCATGGACGGTCAGTCGGCCTAACAAGCTCACAACTTACTAGGACATGCATTCCAAATGGAGAGAACCTCTGGTTATGCTTCAGTTACATTATACTTTGATAAAAAAAAAGGAGTGAGATTCAAGCTAAGATATCACAGCCAAAGAGTCGCATTTGCTTTGAAGAGAAAGATAAGAAAAAACAAGTTTTTTTTTAACTTTAATCAATATCAGTCTTTATTCAAAGCGTTTTATAAAAGTGTAGTTCATTTTCGTTTACTGGATTCAATTAGGCTCTTTTTACGGTTTAAAATGTATCCCAGAATAAGACCAGGAACAATAAAAGATGAAGTGATGATAACAGCTGTGTATTTCTGCTGTAGTGCTTCTGGGAGCCTAAAGACTTTTTGTAAAAGTTCTGACGTACCTGACCTTCCACTAAAGTGAAGGAACAAGATGAGTCCATTGGCAAGGAGCGTATGAGAGTCTTTGTGAGATTGCGTTGCACAAACTAAGCAAAAGGCCATTTCGAAATAGAAAGCAAACGTTGGAAAGTTGCCCCACATATTCGTTCCGCCGATCATTATATTGGAAAAGGGATCCAAAACCAAATCTTGGTTGTGAACTAACATGTCGCCAATGAAATGAGAAAAAGAAGCCAAGAATCCAGGAATAATAGCAGAAGATCTACCGGCAGTTGCTATACCATAGATAAAGGACAAGATGATAGATCCTAGTAGGCTATGGCTGTAGTTGCAATGAATATCAACGCCCATGGGCCCAGCCTGAGGATTAGGAGAGAAGCCTTCGATGCCAAGATATGTTAGTATACCAAAGATTACATCAAGTGCACCAACACCGAGTGTAAAAACGTAGGGGGATACATTTGGATAGAATCGTTGCAAGACAGTAACTGGAGCAAAATGGCCAGCAAACATTTTCAGGAAAAACAAGGAAGGACTAAAAGATTTTTTATTTTTAAAGGAAAAAACCCCCACTGAGACGGGCAGTCAAGTTTCCCCATATACCGCATACTCTCGGAAGTCGTTTATCAGATTCGGAAGTTGTTTATCCGAAATGGGCAAAAAGCGCCGCCTCCACAATTAAAACCAGCCGCGCTTATTGAAATCCCGTCTCGGAGTACTAAAGGTGCAACTTTTCTTTTTCCTTTCCTTTCGCTTTCTTTCCATTCTAATCCTTTCTTCCACATTCTTACTTGGCACCTTTTTCTTCCCCCTTCCTTTTAGTCAATCAATCGTCCTTTCATTTACTTTTCTTCTTCCATTCTTTGCAATCACCTTCACTTTCTTCCTAGAATTATTTGACTTTTTGGATACAACAGGATACAACAACAGGATACAACAACAAGAACACAACGACAGGATACAACGACAGGGTTAGAAATAGTATACATGTTGACTACATGGGGTAGAGGATAGTGACATCAGGTGACTGAACGGGATTTACGTTGTGTCACAGCCATTATTGATAACAAAGAAGTGCTTTGAAAACTTTTGTACACCAATTGTGTAACTCAATGTCAAAGGATCGGGGGTTGGGTTTGCATAAATGAAGCGCCGTTTGCCACTTTCGGATAAACGACTTCCGAGGGTATGCGGTATACGGGGATGCCAAGTGCGCAAGGCGGGGTTTTAACTGACACGGGTGGGAAAAAAGCCATTTGCATGGGTAAAAAGGGTAAGAGTGCTGGGTGGTGAATATAGAAAGGGAAAAAGAAAGAAGAAAGAAAAAAAGAAAAGACTAAACTAGAACAGGGAGGAGAGAAGTGGGATCGGGGAGGAGAGGGGAGGAGACGCCATTGGACAGTGGTTCTTCATGATCACAATGTTGCAAAAGTTCGAGTTCGAGGAGAATGTCGCAGAGGGCTGGCCATGATTTTTTTCATTTGTTGACAGTAGAGCGGGACCAGGGGGGGAGAGTGTGGTAGTTGGTTGAGGAGGTATGAGATGGGGTCCGGGGTGGTTGTTAATTGGAGGTGGAGGCGCTGGTGGATGACGAGGCAGTTGATAGCGTGGGTTTTGCTGAGTGGAGAACCACAGTAACAGTTGGTGTTGTAGCTCGTTGGAAGCTGTCGTATCAGCCAAATAGAGGCATACTTTAGAATAGTAAAGGAATGCTTTTTATTATAAAGGAAGTCTAAAGGAATGTATCTAAACTAATATAACACTAAGGTCGC
>LT550653.1:2799-30643 GCA_900079185.1 Absidia glauca
CCAAAAGATCATCCGTAACGCCATTAAGCAAATTGGGTATGACTCTTCCGACAAGGGCTTTGATTACAAGACCTGTAACGTTTTGGTTGCCATCGAACAACAATCCCCCGATATCTCCCAAGGTCTTGTGCAAAAGTCCTTCAACATTGAAGACATTGGTGCTGGTGATCAAGGTATTGTGTTTGGGTATGCTACTGATGAAACTCCCGAAATGATGCCCTTGACCGTTGTCCTCTCCCACAAGCTCAACCGTCGTATGGCTGATTTGCGTCGTGATGGTACTCTTGCCTGGTTGCGCCCCGATTCCAAGACCCAAGTTACCATTGAATACAAGAAGGAAAACGGTGCCATGGTCCCTCTCCGTGTCGACACCATTGTCATCTCTGTCCAACATGCCGAAGATATCTCTACCGAAGACTTGCGCAAGGCTTTGATGGAACATGTTGTCAAGCCTGTCGTCCCTGCTCATCTGTTGAACGACAAGACCATCTACCATTTACAACCCTCTGGCAAGTTCATCATTGGTGGTCCTCAAGGTGATGCTGGTTTGACTGGCCGTAAGATTATCGTTGATACCTATGGTGGTTGGGGTGCTCACGGTGGTGGTGCTTTCTCTGGTAAGGATTGGTCCAAGGTCGATCGTTCCGGTGCTTATGCCGCTCGCTGGGTCGCCAAGTCTTTGATCAACGCCAAGCTCTGCCGTCGTGCCCTCGTCCAATTCTCTTATGCTATCGGTGTGGCCGAACCTCTCTCTGTCTTTGTCGATACCTACGGTACCTCCACCCGCTCTGAATCTGAAATCCTCGATATTGTCAAGAAGAACTTTGACTTGCGTCCTGGTGTCATCGTCAAGGAATTGGATCTCTTCCAACCCATCTACCAAAAGACTGCTGCCTATGGTCACTTTGGTCGTGAAGAATTCACCTGGGATCAACCTAAGGAACTCAAGTTCTAAGCTCTTCCCTTTGTCTGCCAGGGTGTTTAGTCTAGTTTAACCCTTCTCCCCTTTACACCTTGTGATTCATGTTTTCAACAAACTACTCTCCATTACATCCCCTCCTCTTCCTCTTCGTTTACAGATCATCTCATCATTCATAGTCATTAATTATTCCTTCTATTATTTTGCATTCCTGGGTTTTTGTTAGATCATCTAGTTGTTAGTACATACATATATCTCTTTTTGACGTTCAACATCGTCAGCCGACAGTTGTCCCGGTTGCAGGACAAGTTAATCAATAAAACAATCTTTTTTTACACTGTATCTGTGGATATGATGGACTTTATGTAGAAGGTGTATAATGTGTGGGTATAACTAAATAGTGTAGGTAGTCTAACTAGTCTAGATGGCTGGGGTAATACAAGGATCATGCAAAGTACAAGACCGACGCCTGGCTACCATAGTGGAGATGAGAGCAATGGAATCGGATCCCAGGGTATAGTAATGATCATTCTTGTAAGGATCAAAGATGCTGATATGGGCGGCGATTTCGGATTCGGCAGTGGTGACGATAGGTGTAAAGACATGCATGGTGTCGTTTGGAGGCATGGTGATGAAGGTATTCGATATATTGGATGATTTGACCTACAAAGGGAAAGATCAGTTGAGTCAGTCATTCCCTCCCTCCTCCGTTACCTTGACATAGAAACAGCGTACAATAAGATCAGATACAGAGAGCAATGCCGTCATTCTATATGCATATGAATCATAGGGTTGAGTGTCAAGTAGCATGACGTCTGTGGTGCATGATGCTTTACCTTTGGTGACATCCATCTTGATCGGCCAAGGCACTAACGAATTCCAAATGGTCAAAAGTGCTTGTCATCATAGTCAGAATCCTATCACGAGTTAAATATGCCCCCAAAGTCGCAATTCCCATAGCAGATCCCACGAGACCCCACTGTAAAAAGGAAGATGAGGCACTTGTTGTTGTTGGTGGTGCGGTGATCTGCAAGTGATTGGCGATGGCTGCTCCACTGTTGATAGAGGTTGACATGGAAGGAAGGAACCTGTCTAGTTTCTGGACCCAAGACGACGCTGTTCTCGATATGAATCCTTCGTTGATCGAGTAAAAAGGAGTATCATAGGCCAAGAGACCGAGGATCGACAAAGCTGTTCCCTGTTCGTGGAATTGAAGAATGGTTTCTGCCCCTAGAGTGTTGAAAAGTAAGTCATTGTCTATGGAGTGATGCTTGAAAAAAAAAAGATCGCTTACCCACAATGCCACCCATGGAATGTCCTAGTAAGACAACATCTACATCTTCGTTGTGCCTGGATTTCTGGGCCAAGAGCCATGAACTAAAGTTTTGTACTGCTACCGATAGTTCCCTAATGTCCAATACCCGTGAATCTAGTGTGTTTGTAAAGAGGCATAAACTTACCCTGCTGTATTGTACCTGGGATATATGATGGTTTCTACCTCAGTACCTGGAAGTGTTTGTCCTAGAGAAGATTCCAACCAATCTGGAAAGTCCTTCAAAAGATGAGCCTAGTGAGTTCACTACAAAAGGAATTTGCTGCTGTCCCGTTTTCGCTTACCTTGAAACTAGTATCTGAACCACGGAAACCATGGATGAAAACCAAAAGAAGTTTCTTGCCCATGGATGGAGAAACAGGAGAAAGAAAGAGAAATGAAAGGCGGAGCCCCAAGACCAGAAGTTCTTGTCCAGAAAAAGATTAATCGGAGTTTCAAATCTCACGGGACAAGAAAGCTTGGTCTGATTCCTGGAGAATCACATTTTGGGGTTCAAACTCTATTCGTGGGTATTGCCAACTGCTTTCGCTTCGACAGGCATAATGGTATGGTGTGTTTCTGTTTACCTATCATATGATAACCAAGGCAAAGAACTTTTTTTTTTTTTAACCCAGTCGTTGTTATGTTATCATATGCTTACTGGTAAACTTTTCTACAGCACTGGACTGATCCCGGCAAAGAGAAAAAGAT
Source organism: Absidia glauca (assembly GCA_900079185.1). Classification (NCBI taxonomy): domain Eukaryota; kingdom Fungi; phylum Mucoromycota; class Mucoromycetes; order Mucorales; family Cunninghamellaceae; genus Absidia; species Absidia glauca. Next base: position 5,742 of record LT550653.1, read on the forward strand.
CGAAAGACATTTTGGTATGACCAACGTGGCCCAGCCTATCTCTCTGTGGGGATGCAACCGCCCGCCTAAATCAAGTAAATAAAAGTTGACAGCTTTTGTTCAAAAAAATCAGTGGGGTAGAGAGCGGCATTTGAAATTTACGTATTTAAGTCCTCCCTATTTTTCGACCCCTTGGCGAACTTCATCTCTTTCCTTCATCTAATTCTCAATTGTCATGTCTGGCGCTTCGATAGAACCAACCTCATCCTCACTCTCAGCACCTCCTGCGATCAAAGATCCCTTCCGCTACCACATCAACTCTCCTGTCGAGCTCAGTCAAGATCAATGGCAGACCTTACATGCGATTATGAACACCTTTATTGGCGAATTGGACGAAGCAGATGCCCAGCGACTTGCCGATCAGTACTCTCAAGGCGCTACTGGCGTCGACCGAGACACCATTCTCAAGTTTTGCCGCCTAAAGTCCACAGATCTCAACTCCCATGACCAAGTCCAAAGCTTCCTCAACCGAGCTGCAGCACCTGAAAAGCGACGAGAAATCCAACTCCTGCTCTCTGTCCTGTCGACTCGCCCCGGGACGTTTGCCCTTACTGGCCATTATGCTCTCTTCCGTGACCTCTCTCTCAAGGATCGTGAGGCGGCTGTGAATAGCTGGCGACTCTCCATCATCCCTCAGCTTCGCCTCCTCTTCAAATCCATGTCTGGCATCAGTCTCAACCCTATCTTCGCCAACAAGGACAACAAAATTTTGCATGCTGCCATGGGCTACCCGGGCCATGATGTGGAACGATCAAAGCTCGATTATCAACCCACCAACACCTTTCCTCGCTTGACCATGTTGACTGAAGCTGATCTCAAAACTGCCGCTTGGAACTGCATTGTGATTGGTAGTGGCGGTGGCGGCGGCGTGGCGGCGGCTGAATTGGCTAAGGCTGGGAAGTCAGTGCTGGTCATTGAAAAGGGGACCTACTACCATGAATCAGACTTTACCTTGATGGAAAGTGAAGCGTTTGGAAACCTGTATGAAGCTGGTGGCTTCTTCTCTACCGCTGATGGCAATGTGAATGTCCTAGCTGGAAGTACCTTTGGAGGTAAAAAAAAGTCATATGGCTGGGCGGTGGGTGGGAAAATGGAGACTAAAAAAAAACTTGTGGTTTTAGGTGGAACGACTGTCAATTGGTCAGCTAGTCTCAAGGTAAAAACAAGGGGGCAATATGTTACCCAATTGTTGGATCTTGACTCTTTTACTGATTCTCCTTTTTTAATGTAGCTCCAACACTTTGTGCGTGAAGAATGGGCCAAACAGGGTTTGAGCCACTTTTTGTCTCCAAAGGTAATAACCCTATATCGCTACTTGTAGATAAAAGATTGCTCATCTGTCTATCTAGTTCTCCAATGATCTTGAACGGGTGTTCCAACGCATTGGTGCTTCGACTGCAGGTGTGACTCACAACGGAAGTAACCAAAACTTGGTGAATGGATGCAAGTAAGCGGAAACAATGTTAGGAAGCGGGAGAAGGACGGGTTTACTCATGGGGTTGTACATGTATATTTAGGAAACTGGGCTACCATTACGCTACTCTCGACCAAAACACAGGGGGACAAACACACAACTGCAGCTACTGTTATGCGGGCTGTAAGGATGGGATCAAGCATGGTACAACGAACACTTGGCTCCGTGATGCCCAAGACAACGGGGCCCGATTCATCGACCGCACCAAAGTCCTCCGCGTCATTATTGAAAACAACAAGGCCGTGGGTGTGGAAGCCCTCATCAATCACCATCCTGGGCAGGCGCCACGCACGGTACAGATCTTCTCGGATACGGTGGTGTGTGCAGCAGGCTCGTTACAAACCCCGGGTGTCCTCCAACGCAGTGGTCTGAAGAACAAACACATCGGCCGCCACTTACGCCTCCACCCTTGTGCGATTACATATGGTTATTTCGACACACCCGTAGACACCTTTGAAGGCTCGATCATGACGGCGGTCAGCAACGTGGCGGAGAACTTGGACGGTGAAGGGTATGGATGCAAGCTCGAAGTGCCCTCGACACCCGCCAGCAGCTACTCGACTCTCTTGCCATGGCGTGGAATTGCTCACCACAAGGAAATGATGTTGCGCTACCGCCACTACTCGCCCATCCTTGTGCTGTCCCGAGACAAGGATACCGACTCCACCGTGCGCTACGACGAACATGGGAACCTCGCCGTCGACTACAACCTCTCCACCCACGACCGCGCCTCCATCTTGGGCGGCATCCTACGCTCCGTTGATATCCTCGTCGCTGCTGGTGCCCGTGAAGTGCAAACCGGCCATTTCGCCGTGGAACCCTTTGTATTTGGCCCCGATGAAGAAAGCCGTGTGGATAATCCTCGCTATGTCGCCTGGAGAGCGGGGTTGGCAAAGACCGGCATGCCCTCGTTTGGTGTCGGCGTCTTTGCTGCTCATCAAATGGGCACTGCTCGCATGGGTATCTCTCCTAGTGTCTCGGCCGCAAAACCAAATGGTGAAACCTGGGAAGTCAAAGAACTGTACTTGGCTGACACTTCCTTATTCCCTACTGCTACTGGTAATCATCAGCATCATCATCATCATCATCATCTTTTACTCATGCTTCTTTCTTTCTTTTCTATTTAGGTGTGAATCCCATGGTCACCGTCGAGGCTCTTGCCCTTCATATTGCCGATTGTATTATCAAGAAAGATACCACTCCTGCCAAGCTTTAATTTTGCGTCTATAGTCTCTAGTCTTATTGTAGCTTCTTTTTTCGAAATAAACACTCTTCACTTGGCCGATCTTGCTGCCAAACCTCTTCTCATGCATAGTTTCAAATATAGGAACATGCATTGTGTCAATCTAAAAGACTCTGCCTCGGGTTAATTTGCAGCCCCACCTGATTTGCAAACTCCGCTTTGTAGATTTCAAGCCCCGAAGTGGCTACAAGAACTTTTTTTTTTGCCCGTGCTTGACTTTTGCTCCTTCTTCCCCTCGTCATCACTTTTTTTGCCTCCACATTGTCATTCTCTTTACTCCACGACGACAAACCAACGAACGAACGAACGAACGAACGAACGAACGAACGGTAATTTTCCCCTTTTCACACCAGTTCATGGTTTGCTTCCCATTACTAACTTTTTGCCTTTTGCATCGTTTCTCTTTCTTTTGACACTAGATTGACTACAACGATGACGACGACGATAAAGACGACGACGATGCTAATGACGACTCCACCACTGCCTCATGTCGCCCAAAAAGGCCCTTTTTAAAATTTTCAAATGTAAAAAACATGGGGAAACCCTCGCAAATTTTTTTTTAGGTGCACTCTCATTCCATTATAGATTCTCGTAGTCCAAGTTACTGATAAAAGTGTGCAAGTCTTTGTGCATACCTTTCTGATACTAACACTGATACTTTTGCACAGCTTGGCTGTCTTTGTCCACCTTCATTTGCTTGTTTTACAGTAGTGTAGTCATTCCTATTACAACTCGTTGCCATTTACACAATAGCTTAACTACGGCCTCAAACGTAGTCTGTACCATAGCCCCTTGCTCCATTTGTATCAATAAAGACTACTTATACATTCTACGAAAGACTTCTTCAATCCATAATCATGACAAGACCATGTACATTATAGAGACCAAACTACAGAGGAGTAGCTCAGAATTGACAACTCTTGAAACATCCTTGGTCTACCAGTTGGGGTAGAGTAAAACTTTGTAGGTGTGCGCAGAGAGAGCCGACGATCATGTACTTGTCATTAGGTTCATTCCAGCTAGTGAACCACTGACGTTTTAGGAGTCGACAATGATGAGCTATTCATATGTGGTTTGGTCGTTATAATGTGCATGGTCATGTTATGGTTATGGATTAGAGAAAAGTCTTTCAGAGAAAGATTCAAGTAGGCTTTATTGATACAACTGGATTAAAAGGCTGTGGTACAGACTAAGTTTGAGGCGGTAGTTAAGCTAATGTGTAAATGGCGACGAGTTGTAATGGGAATGACTAAACTACTGTAAAACAAGCAAATGAAGGTGGACGAAGACAGCCAAGCTGTGCAAAAGCATCAGGGATAGTAGCGGAAGGGTATGGAAGAAGTCTTGCACACTTTTATCAGTAACTTGGACTACGAGAATCTACAATGGAATGAGAGTGCACCTTAAAAAAAAATTGCGAGGGTTTCCCCATGTTTTTTACATTTGAAAATTTTAAAAAGAGCCTTTTTGGGCGACATGAAGTAGTGGTGGAGTCGGCATTAGCATCGTTGTCGTCCCTATTGTCGTCGTCATCGTCGTAGCTGATCTAGTGTCAAAAGAAAGAGGAACGATGCAAAAGGCCAAAAGTTAGTAATGGGAAGCAAACCCTGAACATGGTGTGAAAAGGGGAGAGTTACCGTTCGTTCGTTCGTTTGCTCGTTCGTTCGTTCGTTTGTCGTCGTGGAGTAGAGAGAATGACAATGGAGGCAAAAAAAGTAATGACGAGAGGGAAGAAGGAGCAAAAGTGGAGAATTGGCGAAAAGCGATTCTTTGGTAGTCATAGCGGAGTTTGAACATTTGGCTGAAGGGGGGTTGTTCTGGAGGGGCTATAATTTTTGTGGACGAATGGGTCTGTAAGATTGAAGAATACGCAAGACACTGTAAACGTCAACAAAAAAAGTATGAAGGGCTTTTATTATTCAAATGCAGAATGTATATAAAGGGAAGGAGATGGAAAGAGATAGAAAGAGATAGAGAGAGATTGTGTGTGTATGTGTATGTACTATAGCGGAGGGAGGGAGGATGACTAATTACTGTTTTTGTTTCTTGACCACGGCATTTTCATTATCGAGGACTTGTTCCAGGGGCCGTTTTTCTTGTTGTTGCAAAGGAGGGGGAATATAAGCATGACGGTTCTTGCCCAGCTTTGGGGGGATGCGCCAAAAGTATTGTTTATCTTGCAAGGTACATTTCCGAGCACTGCGGCCGACTTGGGTGTAGGTAGCCCGACGCCATTCCACAGGGTCCATATCGCTGTTGTAGTAATAGAGGTGTTCCTTGGGTGAGCCATCGGCGGTTTTGCCTTTGCGTACAATCTCGCCAAAAAAGGCCTTTTCCTTGAGCACACGTTCGATACGCCGGGTCCACATTGTTCGGTCTTGTGTCTTGTAGCTGGGGTTGGTCTTCATGATACGGGAGCAAATGTCGCTGATGGGCATGGATGACTTTTTCGAAAAGACTAAAAAGGAGAGTGAGCCATTTGTTCGCCATCCTTCCTTTTTTTTTTTACTTACCCAAGATGTCGATGATGTTTTCCGCATAGTCAGTTGTATCCTCTGGGCTGTCCTGTGAGATGTGGTGGTTTTCCTTGTCACTGTGTTCGTCGGTCAGGGGCTGATTTTCCTTGTCGGTGTGATCGTCGGCCAGGGGTTGGTTTTCCTTGTCGTTGTGTTCGTCGGCCAGGGGTTGGTTTTCCTTGTCGCTGTGTTCGTCTTGGATGGACAGATCTTCCTTGTCGCTATGCTGACCTTGGTTTTCCTTATCATTGTGATCGTCGTGCATTGATGGCGTTTCTTCAGGTGTTGACCCGAGTTGCTGTGATGGCGTATCGTCAATGACAGGCGGTGATGCTGCCTCGTTGTTGTCCTGCTGTGATGGTTCTATGTCTTCCACAGATGGGGGCGATGATGGCGCAAGTTGTTCGACCACTGTTGTGACATTACGATCAATGGCATGCACGTCATCCTCTTTGAGTGTTGGCAATGGCGGCAGGCGGAAGATCAATGTATCACCTAGAACATCGACAAAAGAGTAATCATCCAGGGGCGCCCGTTCGTGTTGTCGATACAAGATTCGATCCACTGTAGCACCATTCAGACCCAAGACAACCAGTTCAAACCGTCCATGCGCATATTCGATAGCAACGTGGGTTCGACTGATCTGCCGATTCCGACGACCAATTTTGACTGTGGATGATCCGCCGCGCCCCAAAGTGATACGATGCTGTGTACTGCCTACAATGACCAATGATTGCTGCTGCTGTTGCTGTTGTTGCTGTTGTTTCTTTTCGTCGTCAGGGACATCCAAAGCTGAGGTCGGTACCAAGTCGTCCGAGTTGAAGCCGCCAAAGTCGGAGGAATAAGGTTCTGGAGAGGCAGGCGCAACAATGGACTTCGAGTTTGTATACTGAATCGACTTTTGTAACGCATTGTTGAATGACGTTGTATGAGTAGGTGAGGTCGTCATTGTTATACACTGTGGAGAGAAAAGAAGGAGGGTTAGTTGTGGCCAAGTTGACAGGATCCCTAAGGGTCTACATTACCTACAGGAAAGTAACAGATGGTAAAAGGAAAGAAGAAAGAAAATTTTATTGTGCCGCTCCAATGTGTCTTTTTTTTTCTCACTCTCCCCTCCGCGCGTTTTTTTTCATCTGCAAAAAGAGACTCCTCTATTTGCGCAAGCGTGATTCGGCCAATCAGGTACGTGCGTTGCTACCGCGTAATAGGGTTCTGAGTTGGCATTGGCACATGAATGAAACAAGTCGTCTTTGTCAGGGCAGGATCATCTGACAGATCGAAAGCTCTTGCTTCCTTCCATGACAAAAAGGGCTCACTTTTCGTTAGATAGTGCGTAGGGCTTACTTTCTCACCCATACTCTATTTCCTCGGGCTCACAGCGGAGTTTAAAATCAAGATGGGGAAAGACCCTCGTTCATTGGCTGGGGAAATTTTCCCTTCTTCTTTCCCTTTGTCATTCTAATTGTTCGGCATACTTGAACCCATGTCTGCAACACATCCCGAATATGCACCCATTCCCAATGACATTGAACTAGCGTAAGTCAGAAAGTGTCGTCGCAAAGGTCATGTAACTCAACTTTTCCCTTGGTCTCTTTGAACAGATACTTGCAGGTTGTCCATCGTCATGGTAAAGGCTCTACTGTTACATGTCTTTTATGAAAGCTAGCTAATCTCACCTTCAACTGTACGGACTGACCACCAATAGGGGAACGCACGCCTGTCCGCCGCCGCCTAGAAAAGATTATTCCTGCAACTTGGCAGCTGTGTGATGCCAATCGAGCCATGTTTGCAACCATTCTGGACTTTAACCGACAACAAGGCCGAAGCAATGATGGTATCCCAGCCCAGTTTACTCCAGTCCAGCGCCTTGTGGAAAAGCAAGGCTCCTCTGAAAAGGACCAAGTGACTTTTCCTGCGGGAGCGTGGTAAGTAGAAGAAACCATACGTGCGTCGGATCCAGAGCCAGTAATACCATCTTCTCTTATGAATAGCTACTACGGGCAATTGACAAACTTGGGTCGACAAAACATGACTGCGCTGGGAGCTCGTCTGCGTGAACTCTATGTGGAAAGGTAAAGAACAAGAAGAAAAAGGGAAATGAGGGACAAGACTAGTGTAGTGATTTGACTTGTCTTACGTTGTGCTAGGTATCACTATCTCTCTGATATCTATGATCCCAAGGAGGTGTACATACGAAGCACAGATTACGCTCGGACGCAAGAATCTGTCCAGCAAATGTTTGCCGGTGGTCTCTATCCGCATGACAAGCGACCCGATGGTGCTCCTATCCAGATCCGTACTCGGTAACTAAGGCTCTGACTGATCGTCTCTCTCTCTCTCTCTAACTCTTTCTTTTTAGTGACCCTCAAAAGGAAAACATGTATGCCAATCCAAGCTGTTTACGACTTCGGCAACTCGCCAAGCAATTCCATGCTCAAGTGGGTGACATGCATAAGGATCTATGTGACTCTCTGACCAAGCGATTGAAGAAACATGTCGACTCTGTGTCTCTGGAATCTCATCCCTCTGCCAATGGTGTATTTGGTACTGAATCCACAAGAGATAATGGTATACTGACTCTTTCTTTCTACTAGATACTGTGGTGGCAGCAAAGGTCCATGGATTCGATCTGCCCAAGGAATTCGATGATCAAGTTATCCGGGATTTAGAACAAATCGTGGTGCATGAATGGTTCTATGGTCATATGGTGTCCAATCAAGTAAGAAGACTGGGCCTCGGCCGACTCATGGGTGAAATCCGTGATCGCATGGTCCGACGGGCGGATGGAACCGATCATACGGTCGGTGAACAAGACCTCAAACTGGCCATCTACTCTGGTCATGATACGTAAGGATGAAGAAAGAAGAAAAAAGGCGGGGAAAGCGGAGTCTGGACATGGAGAGAAACTTTAATGAACACTAAAAGGACCTGAATGTTGCACTGATAAGAACCTTGTTTTCTGCTCTCTCTCTTTCTTGATAGCACTATTGGCCCGCTATTGATTATATTGGGCGGTTACGATAATAGGTAAAGTAAAGATGGGCGAACTCAGCCATGACACTGACGCTAAGAGATGGATTTGTGTTTTTTTGGTTTTTTTTTTAGATGGCCGCCTTTTGGAAGCTCGATCCTGTTTGAGCTTTACAAGACCAAGCCTAGCACCGACAAGCCTACCAATAACTATGTTCGGGTGCGCTTCAACAACAAGATCCTCGAATTGCCAGGCTGTGCCGAGAAAGGTAACCATCACAGCAATGGAGACCAAAGCTTGTGTACCTTGGAAGCTTTCAAGAAAATTGTCAAGGACCAAGTGCCTGAAGATTGGACCGCCGAATGTAGTATATAAATCCGATAGCAGCAAACATCATCAATGTAATAGAATAGAACTCCTTTATGAATGAAAAAACCTGTATTCTGTGTTGTGATTGGTGTACTGGAAATGAAGCAGCGGTTGGGTTATAAAAGGATTGGTTTGGGTTTTGGAATGATGGATGCGGGGGAATAGATGTCCTCTTTTATTATCGCTGTGTTACGCTGGCAAGAGCCCGCGAATTTCGTTTTGGCTAAACTCCACTGCGGGGTTTGAAAATATAAAGGATCCGTGTCCAGCTGAAGTTTGGGCTTTTTTTTTTCTCTCTCTTCCCTTTCTCACACACTTTTTTCTTCAATCTTGTTGTCATCCATTCTACTACTCTTATCCCTTTTGTCCCTTACTAATAGTTATCACCAATATGGATTATTCTCTTCCACCATCATCTAATCCTTCAAGTTGGATGTATTCTCATAACGATTCTTCTATACGAACAGACACTAATGCACCGTTACAGGAACCGGTACCATTCGAAGGTAAGCGAGAAAGAAGCAAGCCCTACAAACATGATCTCAACTGTGTTTACAAATTGCATAGACTTCCAGTTTAGTTTCGGTTTGGATCCAGGGTTTGTGATGCCTGTGCCTTTGGACCTGCCTGAACCACCCACTCTGACCGATTCGAATAACCTGTTATCGATGGATTATCAGCTAGGCGAAGAAGACAACCATCAAGACTATGATCCCTTGGCTCCTACCAGCAACAACCCTCTTTTGGATGAAAACGATCAAAAGGTCTTCTCACAGTTCCTGGACGCCTTTTTTGTCGACAAGGATGGTCAAATGTCGAACGCCGAAGAAATGGCAAATCAGTTCTCCACAATGTACGATGCTACACAACCTCCACCTCCTTTATTACTGAATGATCATGGCTACAACAACAGCAACAACAACAGCAACCACCTTCCGCCACCTCCACCCCCAATGGACCCTTATCATGTGGCTACCTCTATGTTCTTACCGAAGCAATCACCAAGACCATCTTCCTCGATCGATTCTTATCACCACCACCACCACCAAGACGATGAAGATGATGAACATCGTCGCAGCTCTATTCTACAGTCATTGGACCAACAAAAACAGTTCCATCAACGATTGAATAGGGTAGCCTCCGTCCAGCAACAACTCAACAACAAAGAATCCGCCCCTTCCATTATATCTCAGCACGAATCCATTGGTCCGAATGCCATCTTCCTTCAACAAAGCAACCAAGTAGCTGCACCTTTTATCACAAAACATCCAACATCCACCGGGCAAAGATATCATGCACAACAACATGCACCTTACCCACCACCTGAACGACAGCACCCGTCATCAACAACTGCAACAACTGCTGCGACTGCCGTTAACCATCACGATCGGGAATCACATCGAACATCCGCACGCTCACTCTCCACGCCGACCCGCCGCAACAAATCTCATAAAGAACTCTTGACCGAGGAAGAAAAACGTAGCAACCATATCGCCTCGGAACAGAAACGACGTAGTACGATTCGCAACGGCTTCAAGGATCTCACCGACATCGTCCCCACCCTCAAGAACATCAACAATTCCAAAAGCACCGTTCTCTTCAAGGCGGTCGACTATATCAAGTACCTCGAGAAACGCAACACCAACCTCCGGGACAAGATGGGCTCTTTGGAAGTACGGATCAAGGTCGAAGGCCGGGTCAGCGATCTCTTGATGCATTCTTCTTCACTACAGCCTTCTCCACCACGCACCGACGACCTTCGCCCTCAACAGCATCGGGATAGTGATAGCAGTAGTAGTCATAGTAGTCTTAGTAATAATAGCCATAGGCATAGTAGTAGCAGTAGCAGTAGTCATAGCAACACCAACGATGCACCTCCTAGTGGTGGCGGTGTCGCCGCCGCTCTTCTCGCACACAAATCTCAACAAAAGCAACTCATGGCACTCCAGGAACAATTGCAATACCATCAACGTTTATTGGCCGCTCAACAAGACGACCCTCGCTATCCTTCCTCATCCTCCTCCTCATCCTCGTCTTCTTCCCCCCAATCCTCCGATTTATACCAACATCCACCTGTACCCCCAACTCGATGGACTTATGACCCAACCACCACCTCCACCACCAATAAGGATACTGCATCTCATCGGATGGACGTAGATAGTGAAGCACCCATGAAGGTTTCGGCTTGATCCCTTTATGTGTGTGTATGTGTGTTTTGTGTACAAAATAAAATTGATGTATGGTTTAACAATCGATGATAGGCGAACAGGTTACACTATGAGAAAAGAACATGACAATCATGATGAAAGAAGAACGAGGCGGAGATTCAATGGCGGTGCATGAGCCACGTGCATACTGGGTGACGATGGGTCTTTTTGAATTTACTTGCATGAAACCAAAGCTGCATGAAAAAGTCGGGGCAAAGGGGGATATAAAAGGTCTGTTTTTTATTTTACAAATGTATACATACAGTGAGGGGGGTAAAGAGAAAAAGGGCTATTTTTAAGGGGTAAGGAAGTATATGTATCAAGTTAGTGAGGTGGATCCCGGGCATATTTCTTCAAAAGCTGAGAGCGCCTTGATTCCCAAGAGTCTGGCTGATCATTGGAGGAGGAGGTATACCTTGGTGGAAGAGAAGGTTGTGACGGATGAGGTTGGTGTTTGAATTGGGCAGTGGAGGGAGGTGGCGGTCGATTCCATTGGTAATAGGTGGATGATCGGCGTAGGTAATGGGATCGGTCTCGTAAGAGTTCCTGGCGTTCTTCTTCGTCCTGGTCCTGCTGGCAGCAGCACGAACAGCAACAACATAGATAACACAGACCTATAAGGACAAGAATCAAGAGGAAGAATAACGCAATGGAGGCCATGATGCCTATTGGTAAACTGGAAACTGCAAAGGAAAAATGTCAACTGTCTTGATTTTTATTCCCACACTCTTTACTTACATTGACATTGCTTGTGATAGTAATCATTGACAGGACAAAAGTCCATTGTTTTGTTGATCACGCCAAACCAATTGCCTTGCATGCATTGCCCGAGACTAGCACAATACCCACACCCAGTGTTCGCCACACAAGTCAGACAGTCGGTCCATTGACGACATGTATCTTACATCATCACGAAATACAAGATGGATCAGTGGTCTTTTTCCCAAGGTCTTTACCATTGTCCCATGCCTACCTTGTAAAAGTCTCGTATCAGGAATGATAACAACAGACATTGAAGCAAAGACCTGTGAAGAGTGTCTTTTTTTTTAAAAAAAAGAGAATGCAAATGATGGAGGAGGGGGAAGAGAGAGACAACAGGAGACTTTCGGAGTTTGCGTTTTCTTTATTCGCCCAGCCAGCCAGCCAGCAAGCCCAAAAAAAAGGCCAGCCAATCAAATCGCTTCCAGGTGAACAAACATAGCCAACATGGACCTTTTCGAGCAGGAAGCTTCATTTGACTCGGTCTTTGTTTCAAACAAAGGCACCGGCGTGTCGGAGTGCGAAATGGGTGGTAACTAGGCACAGCACCTTTTTCTTTGAAACGATCGTTCTGTTTCATCCTACCGAGAAGATTGCAATGACACAAGTGTCCATGTCAAAACACTCTCCCCCCCCCATCGTGACACCACCGGCATTTGTTTTACACCTGTACTCCCGATCCTTCAGACATATGGTAAAGTACCATTTTCATCGCCTTGGCTTTTACACTCGATGATACTTTGCATTCTTTGCTCATGGACACACTCAAAAGACAAAAAAAAGATGGATTCTACAAGTCGATGATAGGGGAGGACACAAGGGGCTCGTCGAAAAAAAAGGCTCCCCTTTCTCCCCTCTACATAAAAAAAAAGTTCATTAGACGTTCAAACCCCGACCGAGCCCTTTTTTTTCGCTGATATAAAGTGTCTTTTTCACTTCCTTTTTTGTTACTTGTCCTCTTGCTTCTCTTATTTACCTCCCTCATTCGATTCCTCATCAGCCAGCCATGGAAACAGCCGTACGGAAAGCCACTCGACAAGACTACAACCCACCCAAACAAAAGCACTTGTCAGGTAAGTGGTGATGGTCCATTCTGGTTTGACTTTTAACATGTTTCTTCTTTTAGCGCTTGTATCCTTGACTTTTCACAATCCTGCTATCATTGGTGAAATGTTGGATCTTTTGGAACGAAGGCACCGAGAAAACTCATGGATTGTAAGTAAGGGACATTATAGTACCTTATAGCTGACGGTATTACTTTAAGATGTCGTTCAAAGTACTTGTGATTCTTCATGTGCTCATGCGACAAGGCAACGGCGACCGAACGATTGCGTACATGGAAGGACATCCTGCTTGTTTAGATACCACCCGGCTACGAGAAAAATCCTCAGGGGTGATTCATATCCAAAACATATACCTCTACACGGCGTATCTCCAACAAAAGGTCGAAGCGTACCGGGAACTCCGCGTGGACTACATCAAGAATACAATGGCAAGCAAGGTGGGAAGACTGCGGCGATTATCAATCAAGGATGGCTTGCTGAAGGAAACGATGGTGTTGCAGAAACAAGTCAGTGCTTTGCTCAAGTGCAAGGTAAGTGAAACTACTCTATAAGCATGTATTAAGCAGTGCCTTGTTCCCTTTTGTAGTTTGTGTTGGACGATGTGGATAATACCATTAGTTTGTTTGCTTTTCGACTCGTGGTAGAAGACCTGCTGATCTTATTTCAAGCTGTCAATGAAGGGGTGGTGAACATTTTGGGTAAAGAAATGCTGGTTGTAAAAAGAGAAGGGGGAATCTCATCTCTTTACTGCTATTATTCTTGATAGAGCACTACTTTGCCATGTCCAAATCCGACGCTCAAATCTCCCTTGAAATCTATAAACGATTTGCCAAACAAACCGAAGAAGTCACCCATTTCCTGGACCGAGCACGCAAATTCCAACATGAAATGTATATCTCCATCCCAGCCGCAAAACATGTAAGAAACAGGTTCGTTTGCCTTCTTTGACTCATCCTTTGTTTTAATTTAGGCCCCTTTATCTTTGGCTGCTGCCCTGGAAGAGTACTTGACCGATCTGAAGGATCAACCACCACAGCAATCAAAGAGTCTAGGTAAGAAACCTCCCCAATGTTACATTCCTATCTGAAAAAAGCCTTCTTAATTCCAGACACGTTGCCAAAATCAACACCTCTCGAACCCGAACAGCCCAAGGAACTGATAGACTTTTTCGCCAGTTTGGAAACCGATCAAACGTTATCACCAGCCGCCACTCCCCCACCTCAGCCTAGTTTACACAACCCATTCAGAAACACCGTCATGCCTCAGACCTTCATACCAGCAGACTTGAATGCCTTACCACAGCAACAACAACTGTTGCCTCCTCCCCTAGTCGTGACCACCACGTCGACCCCTTTACCCACCAATGCAAACCCTTTCCGAACGAATCCGCCGCAACAACAACCAATGATGAATACACCCAGCCTCGGTTTCGCCGCTACGCCAAACCCATTCATGTCCCCTGATCCACGCCTGGCAAATGGAATGAATCCTTATGGCATGCCTCCACAGCAGCAACAGCCTTGGGGATCGTCCTCTGTTTTCTAGTAGATAGTACCTTCCTGCCCTTTAGTTTGTCCCCTAGTATCTTCAAACTAATCTAATTCAATAAACGTTTCTCTCTCTCTCTCTCTCTCTCTCTCTCTCTCTCTCTCTCTCTTAAAGGGTTAACCCGTGCGGTGGGTGGTGGATTCATGCAAAAGGGAGGGGGAAGCACTTTTTTATATTTCAATGTCCGCTATTTTTCCACAATGAAAATTGGGGCTACAAAGAGCCCCCCCTTTTGCGTCAATCCTATTAATCGCTTCTTCTTTGCTTCTTTATCACTTTTTTTTTATTTTTCCATCGAAATTACCATTGCACTACTAGCACAACAAAAGACGAACGACGACGAACAAACGGTAAGGCTGCTTTCTCAGCAACCTGTTCATCTCTTGCTTGCCATGACTAACAATGGCTTTTTACATTATTCATCTTTTTTCAACAATAGATCCGCTACAACGATGACGACGACGAGAACGATACCGATGACGACAATGACGAACTCGACCATTGCTTTATATTGCCCATTAAGGCTGTTTTAAAAATTTTCAAATGTAAAAACAGGGGGAAACCCTTGAATTTTTTTTTACAGGTGCACTCTCTTTTCCATGATAGATTCCCTAGCCACTGTACTTCAAAAGTGTCCCATACCTTGTCCCAATCCATGTGCACACTTCTACTGATACCTTTAGCACCGCTGGCCGGCTCTTTTCTTTCTTCATTCTGTAGCTCATTACCTTAGATTAGTCATTCCTTGGCAAGTCCTACAATAGCTTAGTCTCATTCACTCAATAAAGCCTACTTAAAGCCATCTTCATGACTTTACTCTTTTGACATGCGCCGCTGTGCCCAATCTTGACCTGAACTGTTACAAGGGGTGTGTGAAAAAGAGAGCGGGCGGCCTTTGAACACATTAGACTTTTTTAAAACTTTACGATTTCGACTTGTACATTTTGTGCCGAGTTGCAATGTTTTTCAAAACTGAGATGGATATCCCCTCTTCAAATTCCACATGGGACAAGATAAAATGTATATCTATCAAATGATACCAAACTTGAAGCATATCTGCGTTGTATGCTTCTCTGAACACTACACTAAGCCCAAAAACGGCTACTGATTCCAGCGTCCCCAAAGCCAGTGATTCATCCATCAAAACCCAACTTCCTGGGAATCATTCTGTAAGTGTAAAGCACCACTGTTGTCATGTAAAAATTGAGATGAGGTTTGTGGTTTCTTTTACGAGAAAATTCATGTCCAACAAAAAGGGCCATTTTTCATGGGGCATAGTCCATCCTTTTTTCCGAAAAAGGGCCAACTTTTTTTTAGACATGCATTTTCCAGTAAAAGAGATAGTCAGAACATCTTCAATTTTGAAATCAGGTAAGCTGGACTTTCTGTCTATTGAGCCAAGTCAGTGATATTGGAGCTGCTTGGATATAGTGTCATCTTTCGGGAGGGGCGTGTTTTTACATATAGTGCTAACAGGCGTATACCTTTATCAAGTACCTCGTTTTTAGTATCTATCAATAGGCATGAGCTGCCTCTTTCTCCATATAAAATTTGAAGATGGGTTATCCGTCTCAGATTTGAGCAATAAGACAGCTATTTACAAAAAATAGGGGTCCAAAACAGTAGAGTTTTTAAAAAACTTTGTTGTCAAAATGCGGAGCTTGAAATGATTCTACTCTTTTTCATCCCCCTTCATTTTAAATTGGTAAAGACTGGCCCTATTTCTCAAAACCAGATAGATAACCATAGCTCATATATATCAAAAGATGCCAAGAATGAGCCTTTCCTATGAGGTAGACGTCTGTTAACCTTACACAAAGCCGCCAATCTGCGACTGATTGGTGTGCCGCCAAAGTCGCCGTATCATTTAACCAAACCCCAACATCCTCAAGCCCATTCGTTACATACGAAGCACACATTTTTTCATACCGTATTTGAAGATGCTTTGATTATCTGTTTTATGAGAAAATTCTTGTCGAACAAAAAAGTGTCATTTTTCACGGGTGATAGTCCATCGTTTTCTCCAAAAAAGCCACGCTTGAAAAAATTTGCTACATTTGGGTTTTCTGAACTGGAGGCACACACGGTGCCTGTGTAGACACACAGTGAGTTGAACACCAAACCCAAGTCTACCCAGAGCAGCAGCAGCCGAATCGTGCTTTCTTCGCTCAAGGTTGGCTCTACTGATCGGGATGGGCAATCTGTTTAGTTTTAAACCCCGACTATAGTTCTTGCGTGGAGAATCCCTCTTTCCCTCCCCAAGATGGGTCTTGGCTTCCCTGTAGTTGCCTGACCATAGATACAAAGGCAGGATCACGTCCTCTTCCATAATGACACGCCATTTGATTCTTCCGTGAAGTAGTCAGCCGAGCACGTTTCCCAGGTTTTTGACTATGAGTGGGTAGTGTTCCTTTTTTAGGTGCAAGATCATGAGGCAGAAAAAGGTCCATTCATGCAACAAAAGCCGCCGAGGATTTACCCTTCTTTCTCTACCGACACCCTAGCTAGACGGCACACACAAGACATTTGAGAGCTCCTTTACCTTGATGAGAGTCTGAAAGATTGCTCTGTCATAAAATGCTCTGTCGGATTCTGACAGAGCCAAGGCTTGCTTTTGCATTAAAAGGAGTGTAAAAGATCTCCCGAAAGTGACACACGGGCCCACTGACGGAGTGCGGAGGAACGGAGGACGTACAAGGATGATAGTAGCCTGGGATTCGATTCATTAAAGGGCTGATTAGATGTCTGGCTCCTGATTGGTCGGGTGAATTGAAAGCCGCTAGCCGCTCCTCCCCCATAACAAATCGGCATCTGTATGCATACTCCTACCAATGCATAGCTTTGTTAGAAGACAGGGTTACATATCAGGTTAAACGCATTGACTTGTTCAAAAATCATTCTACCGAGGGCGATCCACAGCTATATAAAAGCCTTGGTGATCCACTCTTTTTCCTTGGATTTACTCACACTTGACAACCATGTCTGTTACCTTCTCTGACTCTCTTTCCTTACCCGGTGTTACCTATGCATCCACGCAAAAGCTGGAAGCCCTTTTGAAGAAGAACCATGTCTTTGTAAGTAGACGAGGTAGAAAGGGATTCTCGGTTCTGATTCCTCCTTTTTTGGTTCATGTTAGCATATTTACTTTGACGGGGTAAAACACAACCATGTCGCACACAACCTGATTGCCGTCTACTCCATGGGGGCGAGCCCTGACCAGCTTCAAGCCATCTACGACCAGCACAGCCAAATTCAGAAACCGCCTTTGCCATTACACTTTTCAGATCCCGCCCAGGCGCTCTCTAACCCTGAGACATTCATCGCTCATCTCGGAGACGGCCAGTACTACCCCGACTACCTCGCCTTTTTCGATCATGAAATCGCCACCCATGGCGTGGACCACACCTTCCAAACCTTTTACGGGTCCTTGTCCAGCACCGTTGCCCAGCAATTGCGGTTCCAAGGTCTGAACGGTGTGCTTCATGGCCTGATCCATGTGGGCTACGGTCTTGAGTTGTCCCATCCGTTGCTCCTGGCCGAAGGGTTGGCGCTTTGTGCTGTGGAAAAGCCTGATTTCGATACCAAGACAACGGCCTTTTCTCAACTTTTATTCAACCCCGCCGCTAAAACGACCCATGGGGGTGCTGGAAAGCGGCTGTTGGAGGTGTTTGAGGACCTGCATAAAGAGAAATCAACATTTGTAGGCGACTCTACTGCCTTGAACTATGACACCGATCGTGGTCGACTTGGTGCCAAGGAATCGTCTACCCTTTTGGAAACCATCTGTTCCCAATGGCATGTCAAAGGTAAAAAAAAAAAAAAAGATTCATGCATGAACGGCGGTGTTTGAAAATAGCTTGCTTACTTTTTTCCTTGGAAATGTCTTTTTAGCGGATGCCAAAGACATCAAGGCTAAATTGGATGAGCTCTTGGATTTGACTTTTCATCTTTATGCAGGCACCATGCAAAAATCGGAAGCCAACGGTGCCCCTTTCTTTGACTTTTTCTTGTAAGCCTCTCTCTTTTTTTTTTTACCTATCAGTCCATCTAACCTCTGCCTATAGGATGCATACATTGACATCAGGCTTCTTCCTTCCCTTGGTTATCTCAAAGTTGCAAACGGTTGAACTTCAAGCCCATATGCTCCAAGTGATTTGCCGTTGGTTTGCGGTTGAGTATGTGCTTGCCGGCCTACCCTCCATTCATACCCCTGCCGCCGCTGGTACAGATACGAATGGTAGCCTCCTTTGGTCCGAGATTGTTCAAGAAGCTTTGGAGGATAAAGATGAGCATGTTTCCAAAGTGATCCGGGCTTTGATCAAATTGGATGTCGCCAGGGGAAAACTCGAGCCCACCAATGCTTATCTCAAGGCTGCTCAAGATACTGTCGCTTTTCGTCGTTTGCAAAAGAATGCCAAGCCTCCCTTTTGGTATATGACTGGCTTGGGGTATAAACTGTAGATTTAGTTCTTCTCAGGTAATGTGTGTGTGTGTGTATCGACAATAAATCAGTGAGTATGTTCTATGCAAGCAGTAGGATCGGAACCTGAAATACTAAAAGTTTGTTGAAACTTCCGCTCATCGCATTGGTTGAAAATAAATTTGTTTGAACTCCCGCTTCAAACACAGACAGCTAACAAAATCGTGCCTTTTTTTGAAAATGATCTTCTTTTTTTGTAAAGAGTTGCTTTTTTCTCAGGAACGGAATAGACAACCCACCCTCAAATTTTACAGGATCCACCATACGGTACATATCTATCGACTGATACCTACAAACAGACACCTTTACAAAGAAGCTCCCAAAAAGCGACTGATGGAAGAGAGCGCCGTTTTATAGCCCAAACGATCGCTATCAACGCAGAGCACAAACAATCACTAACAACGCAGATCACAAATCTCACTAACAACGCAGAGCCCAAACGATCACTATCAACGCAGAGCCTTTAGAGCTTAAATTATATGCCGAAGAAATGTGGCACTTTGTCCTGTGGGGTGGTCCGCCCTTTTTCCAAATGGCGGGGGTTGAAAAACCCCATCCCTCCAAGCGGTCCTTTTCTCTGTTGTATCGCCTTGGATTTCGATAGCCACAGCATACCCACACGCCAGTGTTTCCCTCGGTAAGGCATGCACTTTCTCAATCCAATCACCTTATCCACACTCTTTTACTGGCCTTATCAGTGAGCGGGTTTTAAACATAACTCGATTGAGGTTGTGTAGATCAACAATCATCAGAACCTTTCAAATTTGGTCATATCACATGTCAATGTTCTCCTCAGTAAGGCTCTTCCGAGATCGATATGTGGGTGAATGCAGCGTCTCCACCGGCTTTTTACATTCGCACAAATGCGCCCACCATGCGTTGGAGAGTCGATGCATAAACGAACTTGCTGTTACACGGTTTCAGAATCACTGGAGTTAGATCGGAAAAGAGGTTAAAAAAGGAGGGTTTATCTTCAGATGTTTCTTCTTCTCTACCCTCTTTTCCATCCATTTCTCTGGGCTTTCTTTTCAGTTCCTCACCCTTTCGTTCTTCCTTTTTGAAAAAAAAAACGCCTATATCATGAACTCGTAAGAAGATGGCAAATGTTTGAGCTTTTTTGTAGACTGTTTAGTGATCATCCCATGTCATGTAGGTCAGTAAATTATCTTATAGGGGATGCACCAAGCCTGTACTGGGAGACTAAGTTTGTGCTGAAAAGCGAAGCCGTAAGGACGAGAATAACGAAAGAGCTCGTCGGTGGTAAGTCTATCTCTTGAAAAGGTAGCGCGTGCCTCGTACTTAATATCCTTTCAAAATTCTCATAGAGAATCATCAGTACCTGTTGGGTGATGACGAATCCTATGACGGTAGACGATGTGATGTTTTATATCTCTCTTTTACAGCGGAGCCGGTGATCATTCAAGTGCAAAGGACCGTGGACATAGATTTCATAATCCGACTCGGCCATTTATGCTCGGGTCTATACCTGCTGGGAAGATTTGTTCTCGGTCCTCCCTTTGTTGTTGTCTTTTGCATTGAAGAACCAACGCAAGAAGTCAAAAATTACCTCTCAGCTCCCTCTCCTAAATTACCATACCTGGAATATAAACGCGAACCCTGGGCCCAAACCGTTTATCTATACACCCCAACAACATGCAGCGCTTACCTCCGCGACACTCCTTCCCCTCCTTCCTTCCTGTCTCTCCTTTCGTCTTTTATCAGCCAGAAACAGCCATTCCATCACCTACCGATTGACTACAACCGCTACCCGGAGTATGAACTCTTCCAAAGTCTGTCACTCCAATACCAAGAGCTTGTTAAAAGCGGGAGGTTTCCATAATCCTTTTTGGGAATTGAGGCTATTGGCATTGGCCGAAAATAAATTCGTTTGAACTAGCGCTGCAATGTGATTCGT
The DNA here is from genome assembly GCA_900079185.1 of Absidia glauca. Classification (NCBI taxonomy): domain Eukaryota; kingdom Fungi; phylum Mucoromycota; class Mucoromycetes; order Mucorales; family Cunninghamellaceae; genus Absidia; species Absidia glauca. The sequence goes on from LT550653.1 coordinate 26,327, forward strand.
CGTCCTTTTTTCCCTTTTGAAGCCCCGTCCTCTTTGGAAAATTGAGGGCGGGAAATCTTCCATACTTGACCCTTTGCCAATCACTTTTTTTTCTCAGAACCAACATGGACAACCCACCTTCAAATTTTACAGGCACCACCATACAGTGCGTATCTATCGACTGATACCAAGAAACAAATATTTTTACGTTGTGTGCTGCCGTGAACGCTGAAAGAAGCCCCCCCAAAAAGCGACTAATTGGAGTGGTATCAAAAAAGACTATTGACTCACGGAAACCCAACTTTCTTGGTATCAGTCGATAGATAAGAAGCACTTTCGAATCTATGGCAAATTTGAGGGTGGGTTGTCTATCCCGTTCACAAGAAAATCGAGATCCAAAAAAAGTGGGACTCTTTTCAAGGGGATGGTTTGTCCTTTTTTCAAATTGGAACTTTTTTGAAAATGTAAATTTTTGACCACCTTTTCTTTGCAAAGAGTTGCTTTTTTCTCAGGAACGAAATAGACAGCCTACCCTCAAATTTTACAGGCAACACTATGTAAGGACTGTCTATCGACTGATACCCAGAAACAAGCACTTTTGCATTGTATACCTCCGTGAACGCTGAAGGAAGCACCAAAAAAGCGACTGATTGGAGTGGTACCAAAAGTGGCAGTATATTCAAGTAAATTATGCACTCTAGGTATCAATCGATAGATGAGAAGCACATTCAAGTCCATGTTAAATTTGAAAGCAGGTTGTCTATCCCATTTAGGAGAAAAATGAGATGCAAAAAAATCGAACTTTTTCCAAAGGGGTTCCCTGTCCTTTTTCCAAATGGCGGGGCTTGAAATGCTTTTAAAAAATTGGAGCTTTTTTGAAAATGTATACTTTTGACCGCCCCTTTTTTGGTAAAGATTTGCTTTTTTCTCAGACAACCCATTGTCAAATTTTACAGGCACCACGATACAGTACATATCTATCGACTGATACCTAGAAAAAAGTACTTTTATGTCGTGTGCATCCTTGAAAGCCAAAAAAAAAGACCGAAAAAAGCGACTGATTGGAGTGTTATCAAAAGAGAGAGTTCACTCAAGAAAACCCAACGTTCTTGGTATCAGTCGATAGATAAAAAGCACCTCTGGGTTTCTGTTAAATTTGAGGGTGGGTTGTCTATCCCCCCTCGCAAGAAAATCGAGATCTAAAAAAAGTGAGACTTTTTTCAAGGGGGGTGGTGTTGTGTCGGTGGTCCAAAGTCGGAGTTACAAATTTAGCTTTACTTCTTTTACCTATAAAATAGCCCCTTCTTTTTACCTCTCTCTTTTTCTCTTTACCCTTCTTCACTCTATCACTCGTGAAGCTATTTACTTTACATTATCTGAAACCGTTTAAATATTACGGTAAGTACTTTCTCCTCCCCTCTCTCTATCTTTATCATGTTGTGTACTTCTTACTTATCATACACAACTACCAATAAAAAGGTTTCTATCTCTTAAATAGTCTTCGCTTTATAACAGATGGTCCGCCTTTTTTCAAATGGCGGGGTTTGAACAATTGAATCTTTGCTCTTCAGAGAGTCCAAACGATCACCACCAACGCAAAGCCCAAACGATCACTGTTGACGCATAGTCAAAATTTATTGATATCAATGCAGAGCCCAAATCTATCACTATCATCAACGCACCAGGGGCGGCCCAAGCGTAGCGAAGAGAGGCGCTGGTATTTTTATAAAAGCAGTGGATCCTTACAGTGTGGATACTGATTGGAGATAATGAGTGTGTTTTATTGATTGATACACTTTATAAAGTGAATGTTACTATGACTAGGCTACAGGTAGGGACTAATCTAGTAAATCTACCCTGAATAGACTAATCTAGTGAATGTGAATCTACCAACATGACAATGGGGATGGAGAGGATCAGGGCAGACCAGCAATGTGCAAAAAAAGTACCAGTGGTAACCGCGGGATAGCACAACAATGAATCTACAATGGACAGCGTGGGTGCACCTAAAAAAAAAAAAAATTTGCGAGGGTTTCCCCTGTTTGTTACATTTGAAAATTTTTTAAAACAGCCTTAATGGGCAATGTAAAGCAGTGGAAGAGTCGTCATTATCGTCGTCGTCAACGTTATCGTCGTCGGCATCGTCGTCGTTAATCTGGTGAGAAAAGAAAGAGGTGTAATGCTGAAAGCCAAAATGTCAGAAAAGCAAACAACAAACATGATGGCGACGAGAGAAGAGTTACCGTTCGTTCGTTCGTCGTCAAAGATCGTCGTTGTATCGTCTTTGTCATGGGACTTGCCGTAATGTCGGTGGCAAAAAAAAAAGTGATCAAAGAAGCAAAAGAAGAAGCAAAATAAAGATTGACGGGAAAAAAACGATTCTTTTGTAGTGGCCGCAAGCGGCGTTTAAAAATACAATTAGGGCTTTTTTTTCAAAGACCGGAGTTTAAAAAGGGATTGATGGTTTATTCAAGCATATGCGAAAAAAGGTCTAAAAGAAGCTACTTTGACTGAATTGTGATTGTTGAAAGTTTGAGAATGCATTGAGAGGTTGTTGTTGCTGTGGTGGTGGTGGTGGTGGTTGAGGGTGTTGCTGTGTAAAGTAATTTGTAAAGGGCGCAGAGGAGGACGGGGTCAAGGGTTGGTTGAAGGTGGCGAATGGATTTGACGAGGATGTACCAAAGGCCGGTGATGCGTACTGGGTGGTTTGTAATGAGGTGGATTGGACAGGCGCTACTGGTGAGAAAGAGATAAGTATCAAAAAGAAAATAGAGAGTGGCTATAGTTTACCTGCTAGGGTGTTCTGACCAAACGGATCTGCAGCAGAGGATATGGAGAAGGGACTTGATTGTTGCTGAGGTTGCATCGTATATTGTTGCTGTGGTTGCAAGGAGGTGTACTGGAGTTGAGGCTGTGCTGCGAACGGCAGCTGCTGTTGCTGTGGAGTAAACTGTTGTTGTTGTGGAGCGAAGGGGTGCTGCTGCTGTGGTGGTGGTGTGAATGATTGTTGTGCAGCGAATGATTGTTGTGCAGCGAATGGCTGCTGTGTGGAGAATGGCTGGTTCGACTGCATAGTATATTGCTGCTGTTGTGGTTGCTGGAATTGGAAGGCAGAAGGCAACGAGTGATTCTGCATAGAGGGGGGATCGCTAACATCTAGTAATGACGGCGCTTGTTGCTGTTGTTGAGGCATGGAGACAAGGGCGTTGTTAGTGGCCGGCAATGGATTGCTCTTCAAGACGGTCACAGCTACATCGACGTTCCCACCAGTTCGGCGCAAGGCATCCCGGTTCGCGGCCATATCCGTGTATCCCATGTTTCGAAGTTGGACTAGTTTTTGATCATCGGTCAAGGCATGTTGTGAGGTGTCCCTGGGCTGCTGCTGTGCTGGTTGCGCTTGGCGTGCTAGAATCTCCACTGCTGCGTTGATGTTGCCTTGAGTTTGACGCAAGACGGTTTGGTTCTTATAATCATCCTTGAATCCCATGTCCCGGAGTTTGGTGAGTGCCATTCCATCCGAGTCACTCATAAGAGCAGGCACAGATGACGAGCGCTGAGGTACGTTTCGAGGTCGAGGTTGAATGCCACTAGGTACCACGGCAAGTGAAGGACCCTAGCACATAAATAAGATCGGTGAGGATTCCTCCCTTCTCCTTTGTGTTCCACTACTGTTTCATTCTTACCAAGGTAGCCTTTTCCATAAATGCTCGCTTTTCCCACTTGTTGCGAATGTATTTCTCCATGGCACTATGAAGAGAACAAACCCCCATCAGTCATAAAGTCATAAAGTCAGCTCTGGATTACTTACTGTCCTTCATCATCGGCTAGGGGTAAAGGATACTTGGCAGGGTTGGGATTGACAATGTTGTTGACCTTGATGTTCCCTCCACCATTCTTGATAGACTATGAAAGAAGAATGAGGATATAGACCATGCAAAGGAAACAGGTTGTTCACTTACATCGATTTGTTCCACCGTCCATTGATCCATCGAAAGAGACTTGATTCTTGAAATGTGAGTTCCCATCTTGCGATGTATGCCTGCACATCGGACACAAAGGAATACACCGAGAGAGTAAGATGCCCAACGAGGATCTATACACACAACAGTAAGAAACAAGTGCGTCTTACGACAAGATGACCCCGGGATATTTTAGTTCCTACTTACTTTTCGATCGGCAATCCGCACAGTATTCATTCCCGGGCACCTTCAAGAGCTCGTTGAGAATACGTTCGTGGCGATCCTGCATAGCCTTTGTCTGACGCTTTTCAGTCATTGATGGAAGATTATATCGAGAGAAAAAAAAGAGATGAAAGGAAAAAAAAAAAAAAAAAAAAAA
>LT550653.1:43774-55312 GCA_900079185.1 Absidia glauca
AACCTCAACGGGATATTCCCCGCCCTTCACGAGTGTTGAACGGACATTCACGTTTAGTTAGTATCAGCCTTAACGTTTACCGAGTCTTCTTGCGCCAAGCCCTAGGTAAACACCTTCTTACTTTGATAATGTGCTTTTAATAATAACTTTTACCGCAGGGCAAGAAGATGTCGAACAAGAGCTCCGTAATCTCAAGCTGCATGCCAAAGCTACAGCTTTGTTAATGGTTGAGATGTTTCCTGAAGATGTCCACAGGGTATGGAGAGTGGTGCACCATCTGACCAAACAGTGGGGCATCGAACACCTTGAAAACCTCCTGGAGGAAAATGGGCTGCCGGCCTTCCGAGCCACAGAGGAGTGGGTGGCAAGGACGTTGCTAGTTCAAGCCTGGAGCAATGAATACAGAAGGGTAAGCTTATTTTTCTGGGCTTGAGTATATCGATGGAAAGATGCTAACGGACATTATATATTCAACACTATAGACTCATCGATGACTGCGGTTTCGAATAAAGTGGAAGTGATGCTGCAGTAAAGACATTTGAAGACGGACTCTGCTTTGATACTGGTCGTTTGGGCTTTGCGTTGGTAGTGATCGTTTGGGCTTTTGCGTTGGTAATGATCGTTTGGGCTTTTGCGTTGGTAGTGATCGTTTGGACGCTCCGTAGAGCAAAGGTATAATTTTTCAAATCCCGCCATTTGAAAAAAAAGGCAGACCATCTGAGATATGGGGGACAAAAAACAAAGCAAAATACGTGAGGACTCTTTCACTTTATTTTTTGTTATGTAGATTGGAAAAGATTGCTATGGCTAAGAAACTGAGACTGACTATTTATACCAAGGATGAAAATTTTTTACTCACTAGCTGATCACCAGTTGTTGGGACGTTTGGATTAGACTGTTCTTCTCGTCACGATCTTTATCCGGGACGAGGGAGTTGGTTCATTGGTTGAATAGACATGAGATGAAGAAGCCACTTGATCCGTTGTCTGTCAGTGGCTACACAAGGGCACGGACTTCTTCTTTATCGTCGTATGCTGAAGCTATTGTTCTGACGGACTCTGTACTTTAGATCTGGGAGCCTTTGTTACTGTCAAAGTAGATGGGCCCGTCTATTTATAAAGTCAGACTATGTCCCTGAGTAAAAGGGGCAGCTGTCGCTTTTTTAGAAGTCCGTCAAGAGGGTCTTTCAGATCCTGACGAGTGTATGAGCAAAGGTATGGGTGAACCATTGTTTGCTATTCTTTATTTGAGGATGGATGTATGGGATTGTGCATGGATGGACGTACCATCGTGTTAGCGTCGATCAATAGAAAGACCTGTCAAAAGTTGTCGGAGTTATAAATTTCCTTTTTCGATCATCATGCTAAATTTGCATGAATGCTCTTTTATTTCTTTTCTCTTCTTCTCGTTCTTTCCATATCATGTGCTGAGCTCTATGATATGGGTATGATCGATCTTCTATGATGCGTGATACGACACCATCCCCTTGGGAAAAGTTTCACTTTTTTTTAGATCTCGATTTTCTTGCGAGCGGGATAGACAACCCATCATCAAATTTGACATGGACTTAGATGTGCTTTTCATCTACCGATTTATATTTAGAACGCATCGTTTACTTGGATATACTGCCACTTTTGGTACCACTCTAATCAGTCGCTGTTTTAAGGCTTCTTGGTAGTGTTCGCGGACCCATTGGACATACAAATGCATGATTCTAGGTATAATTCGATAGCCAAGCATTGCATTGTGTTGCATGTAAAATTTGACGGTGGGTTGTCCATGTCGGTTTTGAGAAATGGGCAACTCTTTATCAAAAAAAGAGGATCAAAAGGTTACATTTTCGAAAAAAAGTTCGAATTTTCGAAAGGTGTCGGAGCATAGATCCCAAAAAGTAGTTGGTTACTTTGGATCCGTAGAAACCTCTTAATCTTATTAGCTATAGAAAGTTTCTCTCTTCTCGCTCTCTTCGCTACGCTCGGGCGGTGTTCTTCTTGATTGGGTCAGCTATGAATGATTTCTCCCCGCCATTTGAAAAGAGGACAGATCATCCCCTTGGAAAAAGTCCTACCTTTTTTAGATCTCCATTTTCTTGCAAACGGTATAGACAGCCCACCATCAGATTTGACATGGATTTAGAGGTGAAAGTCTGGTTTCCATGAGTTAATTGTCTTTTTTTTGATATCACTACAATCAGTCGCTTTTTGGGACTACTTTTAGCGTTCACAGTGGTATAAAACAAAAAAGTGCTTGTCTCTTGGTATCAGTCGATAGATTTGCACTGTATGGCGGTGCCTCTAAAATTTGAGGGTGGGTTGTCTATCACGTTCCTGAGAAAAAAGCAACTCTTCAAAAAAAAAAAGGAGGACAAAAATTTACAATTTCAAAAAGGTCCAATTTTCGACGAGCCCTTAGGGCATCCACAGTGGTTCACTTAAAACTCATCACTTAACTTAATTAAGTGGAAGTGAAGTGGAAGTGAAGTGGAAGTTGAAAAAAAGGTTCCACAATGGTTCACTTAACCGGCCACTTAATTAAGGGGGTCGGGATTTGCACATTAATCTCAAGCTATTTGAGTGCCAGCCGAAGTGAAAATTTTGCCCTCTCTTCCTTATTCAAACTCCGACTCTCTCTTCCTCTTTCTTCAAAAGTCAAAGTGAACAACACAAGCAAAACCCCAATCACCATCTCTATCGCATCACCGTCAACTACAGCATAAAATATTTCTCCATCATTGTCTAATCCGGTCCAAATTGTTGTATTATAGGGTCTGTAAATGGATAGAAGTAAAAGGAAAAGTAAAGACGAAGAGATACGATGAGACTGTTGGATAGTTTTATTAATGTTTGCATTTGTGCTTTCTATTTATACCGAAGGATGGTTTCTACTAGGGATTACATGTTATGAGAAGTGGTATGGTGAGTAAGGGTATGTTGTGTTATTCACCTAGGGTGTATGGAGCCCTGGTCATTCACTTCTGATGATCTTGGGCTTATCATTTTGATCTGGGATCTTATCAGTCTGAGGTAGCTAATCTCTTGACCGAGATCACTTTTTTATCTGATCTGTCGGAGTTCGAATGCTTAATTCATGCAAGATTACAATTCTACTCCTCCCATCCTGTCATCTTTGACAGTTCTTTTATTGATCGCTCCCACTCATTATATCTTGATACGACACAAATGTTGAAAAAGGGGAAAATTGAAGTGAGAAATTGAAGCGTACCATTGTAGATTGAAAATGCCAACTCCACTTAACCTTAAAAATGTCAACTCCGACGCCCCAAATCTCAGCTATTCAAGTTGAAGTGAAGTGAAATTTGATGTGAACCACTGTGGATGCCCTAAGGGCATCCACTGGTTCACTACCTTTATCACTTTTTCGGCAGACTTAGGGCATCCACCACGGTTCATTAACTTTATCACTAGCTAGTGGAAGTACCCGATTTCACTTTCTTTTTCGGCAGACTTAGTGGCCGCACTGATGATTTTTTTTTCATCTCTCTCTCTCTTTCTCTCTCCCCTTCCCTTTTATTTTACAAAAAAACAATGGAGAACAACAACAACAGCAACAGCAACAGTAACACCCCTACTTCCACTCATATTACTACCATCAACACCCCCACTTCCACTGTTATCCTGAAATTTTTTAGTGAACCATAGTGAATACAGTATTTTAACTTGAAATTGAGACACAGCTGGATTTTTTTGAGACGGCGGGATTTCAAAACCGAGACGAGGTGTAAATTTTTTTGAGACGGAGTCAAAAAATTTCGAGACGATGTGAAAATCATTTTCAGATAGGCCATCATGCAAAATGTGACGCAGGAAAAGGCGAAGAATGCCGAAACCTTTTGGGACAGGTGTCTTCAAAGGGAAGTTAGTATGAAGTAGCATGCTGTCTAAAAGCAATCATCATTTCGTTTCTATCCGTTCTTCTTGCGGCACATTTTGCATGATGGCCTGTCTGAAAATGATTTTCACTTCGTCTCGAAATGTTTTGACTCCGTCCCAAAAAAATTTACACCTCGTCTCAATTTCGAAATCCCGCCGTCTCAAAAAAATCCAGCTGTGTCTCAATTTCAAGTTAAAATACTGTACCAAATTTTTTTCCACTAACTTTTCCAAATTCAAGGTCCGCCCTCCCAAATTAGGGTTAGTGGAGTGAAAAAAGTTAGTGAACCATAGTGAATGCCCTAAGCACTTCCTCGGATAAGTGATCATAGAATATTCCATCAACACAAGTGTCTTTCGTAATCAAGTAAAACCTTCTACACATGTTATGACCGATTGTCTACGTATAGAAGAAACATCATGATCAAGCCAATCACCCCAGCTTAACATCACATCATGGCTAATACATCACCCATCCTCTAGTATAAATAGTTCATTCCTTTTCTTCTTCTAAAAACGCTAATCAATAAACTAATAAGAGTCCTCACTTATTGGTTTCTTTCTTTTATTTTCATATCACAAATTTCCCCTATACTACATTACTCATCTGGTGTTTTTTATCTGCTGGATGTGGTAGTCAGCTTCATCGCCTCTGACTGTTTTCTCGGTACTTGTGTCATTGATTGGGCTACTCCACGTTCCGAACGTTTCACCCTTTTGTACAAGTATGGAAGCGCTTGCTTCATCCGTCAGTAATCCGAGTTGTTGTCCACCATTTTCGTACACCAGAGGAGCCCAGCGGCCAAGTCTTGCCAGCATGATCTTGTCGCTCTGGGTCTGTGGGTCCGCCGCCAAACTGCCAGTTGATGACAGGATGCATTCGCTTCGTGTCATTGGCTTTTTGGTTTTGGTCTCCAAATTCATGGTGATAGGTGGTGGTGGCACATGTTTGCAGTCAGCGGCATTTTGTCTCTTCTTGTCGTATCCGCCTTTCACTTCGTGTTGGGCTAAGAGGTGACGGAGGATCCCACGAGACGTTTTGACTTTGCTTGTGCACAGAGGTCATTCGAAGTTCCCCGAAGTTCTCGATAAAGAAGTAAGACCTACACAAACAAAAGTGAAGGAAGACTTGAGGACATTGTTGGAAGGAAGGTACAAGGAGACATAACTTAAACACTTACTTTGACCATAAAACACTTCATTGATGTGGTGGTCACGGTAGTGGGATCTGTCGTAGTCGTGTAAGAGTACTGAGTCAAACGTCAGATTTATTCGAAATAATCGAGAGAGGGAAAACATTTTGGTGTCAAAGGTTAGTGGCCGTAAGGAGCTAGTGTCCAGAGATGTCGGAGTTTGAATATGCAGAGTGATTTACAGGAATAGCGCTAATGGTATTCCAGGTCCGTTTGGACGGTAAAAGTGTTTATTTAAAAGGGGAGAAGAAGAGGAGTAAAGTGAATGGAAAGGGAAGAGTAAAGAGAAGACTTAAGATAACTAATGAAGAAGTAAAAGAGAAGCGATTCCTAGAAAATCGAGCCTTTATATACCTTTCGAAAATTTACGAAACGGTTACACGATTGCCTGCGGCAATACGTGGAAGCACCAGAGGAGACCACGAGTTGTCTGCGGCGACCACGAGTAGTCTGCGGCAACCACGAGTTGATGAGGGTACTTAATTAGCTGCGGCAGGATGGTCCCATTATCTAGGGATGATAGGACTTCGGGTGAAGACGGATGAGGGGATGGATGGATGGATGATTTATGTATGGATGCATGAAGGTCGGGATTTGAAATATGTAAGGCATTGAGATTCATGACACTTGGTGATGGGAAAAAACCCCTCTTTCTAATAGATACAACGGAGTATGAAATAATCGGCTAAAAGGTAACTATGGTACTTTGTGGTTGTATGAGCGGAGTTTCCTCTAATGAGGGGAAACCCTCTCATGGATACGACAGGATCTTTGTCGTTCGGCGTTCTCGAAGATCTGATCACATTCATCGCATCTGATTGGCATTTTGTATAAAATCAGAAAGGAAACAAAAGAAAAAGAAGTCGGAGTTGCTTGGCGACGCATAGGCACTTATATCGAAACTTGAGCTTTTGGAAAATTGATCGGTTTTGAGCCCCCAATTTTTTGTAAAGAGTTGTTTATATCACAGAACTACAATAGACAGCCCACTGTCAAATTTTACAGGTGTTGTATTATGGGTTTTGTGAAGGAATAAAGTAAAAGGAAAAGTAACGACGAAGAGATACGATGAGACTGTTGGATAGTTTTATTAATATTTGCATTTGCACTTTCTATTTATACCGAAGGATGGTTTCTACTAGGGATTACATGTTATAAGAAGTGGTATGGTGAGTAAGGGTATGTTGTGTTATTCACCTAGGGTGTATGGAACCCCTGTGATTCACTTCTGATGATCTTGGGCTTATCATTTTGATCTGGGATCTTATCAGTCTGAGGTAGCTAATCTCTTGACCGAGATCACTTTTTTATCTGATCTGTCGGAGTGCGAATGCTTAATTCATGCAAGATTACAATTCTACTCCTTCCATCCTGTTCATCTTTGACAGTTCTTTTATTGATCGTTCCTACTCATTATATCTTGATACGACAACAGGTCCATAGCTGTTAGTCGTGGATGCTACAATTCTCATCCTGTTTTTTTCTCATTCAAAGCCCCAAATGGTATATTAGATGTTTCAAAAGGTTCTGAATAGCTCCAGGACTCACGGGCCATGCCACATGACCCTTCAAGGGCCCTGTGTGAAAATCATGGAGTGGCAAGGAACTCTTTGAATAGTGACACTCGGCGTTTGAAGATTTGCATAGTGGTAGCTTACATTTTCACAACTAGACGCATTTTTGAATAGAAAAGCTCTATGAAGTAGTTCAGGAGTTATAGTTGTTTTAGTAAGCGCTGTTCCAAACGCTGCTGTTGTGTTGTGTGAATACATAAAAGAATAAAAGTGAAGTAAAAGTGAAGACGAAGAGATACCATGAGACTTTTATTAATGTTTGTATTTGTACTTTCAATTTATACCGAAGGATGGCTTCTGCTAGGATTACATTGTATGAGAAATGGTGTAGTGAGTAAGGAATGCTGTGTTATTCACCTAGATGTATGGAAACCTTGTGATTCACCTCTGATGATGTTTGTTGGGCTTATCATTTTGATCTTGGATCTTATCAGTCCGAGGCAGATAGTCTCTTGTCCCGAGACCTCTTTTTTATCTGATCTGTCGGAGTCTGAATGCTTATATCATGCAAGATTACAATTCTACTCTACTCATCCTGTCGTCTTTGACAGGTCTTTTTATTGAAATCCTTACTCATTAAGTCTTGATACGACAGCCGCACGAATTTTGAATTGCAGAAATTTGATGAAAGATCTTGGCGTTATTTGATTCGTTTTAAACACCTAAATGTTACATAATGGAAGATGGAGCTCCGGTATATGGATCGTACATAGCAAGAGACTGTAGGGAAGACCATGGCTTGCCAAAGCTGGAATGGCCGGCGCAATCACCGGATTTGAACCCGATCGAAAATTTATGGAAGCAAATGAAAGATCGGGTTCAAAACAAGTTTAAACAGGGTATGAAGCTGGAGCACTTGGAGCCGATTTTTCGCCAAACATGGGCGGACATCCCCATTGAGTCGATTAACGCTTTGATCGAGTCGATACCGCATCGACTTGAGGATCTAAATGCGAAAAAGTTCAAAAGTACCCGCTATTGATGTATTATAGACTTTTTTTCTAGCATCTTGATAAAAACATCCTTTTTTAACACCATCATTAACCATTAAGCACATCTTTATTTTTATAAAGTTTGGGATAAGGTTGTCTATCTAGATTTCGAGTAAAGAGCAAAAGAAGACAAAAAAAGTGCCAAAAAAGGCAACTAAAAATTTGGATTACACAGACTTTTGGAAGGGAACTGTACATCAACGCTTTGTGGTCTGTGAATAGCGTGAAATGATTGCCCCATAGGTACTTGTGGAACTTGTTCAAAGCGAAAACGGTGGCTAAAAGCTCTCTTTTTGTCACATTGTGGTTTCTTTCTGACTTGGAAAGTGCCCGTGTGTCGTATCAGGCAAAACCAAGCCTTTAATAAAAGAAAGAAGTGATAAGAGAGAGTCCACAACAGAATAGAGTATGCGTAGAATGCTGGCCTAAAAGGAATGGAGTGTGCATTACGCTTAGTGAGCTTGTGAAGGCAAAGACAAGAGTCTCAGAGTAACTGAAGTTCAGATTCACGGATCCCAGGCAAAAGAAATGTCGGGATTCGAAAAAGAAAAAAAGATGAGTTTGAACGACCGCCGCATGAATTCATAAAACGTATCGGTGGTCTAAAAAGAAAAGAAGTATGAACAGCGCAAGGCGGAGACAAAAAGAAAGAAGTCGCTCCCCCAACAAAGCCAGGTTCATAGTCAGTTACTTCCCGTCTTTACCAGTACGGGAACAAGCCATGAACAAGCCAAGGAAAGGTATGAAAAACTTTTCCTCCAATGATGAGCCAGCATATGAGCGCATCAAGACAGAGTCGTCACTGTAAATAAAATTTATAAAGAAGAAGTAGTCAAAGAATTTTTTATTTCAATGTATTATAAATAGTATGAGTAGCAGCTAATCTAATGTTAGTTCCTTCTTGACTTTTGACTATAATAAACAGACCGAAAGGATCTCACTTATTTGTAGTCTTGTCTTTCCCCCTTTCCCCTCTTCCTCTATCCTATTAACAAACCACTTCCCTATAACAAACCCCCCTTCCTTTACCGTGATTCTTCACCGTGCGAAAAACCCTATGTGCTGTATTTTATTTTCTATCATTTGGAATAGTACTGCACCAATTCCTACATCGGATGCATCAGTGGCAACATAATATGGCTCATTCACTTTTGGGTATTTGAGTACAGGTGTACAAGTGAGAATTCGTTTGAGTTTTTCAACAAATGCTGTTTCACACAGATCGTCCCAGTCGTTTTTTAATGATTTGTGCTTTCTCAGCTTGTCTAAAGGTGCGGTAAGATTGGAAATCATCGGTATATGATTTCTAAAGTAGTTGATCACACCTAAAAACTTCTCTATTTCATTGCCTGTTTGTGGTCTAGGCCATGATTGCACATTGGTGACTTTTCTTGTGTCCAATGTTAATCCTTGATCGGATACGCAGAATCCTAGTAAGTTTACGGATCGTTGAGCAAAATGACATTTGTCGGGGTTTAGAATGAGGAAAAGTTCTGTGAGTTTTTCTATCACCGACTGTACATGAGTGGCATGCTCATTTATATCTTGTGAGAACACTACTATGTCATCTATAAATGAAGTTGCATGGTCGATATCTTTAAGTATAATGGGAACAATGAAAGAATCTCTTGTTAGTGTACATTCTTCTAACTTTCTCTTTTCATGTGCTGACTTACATTCTAAATCCTCTTCATCCACGTCTTGCATGGCCGTTTCTGCATGGAGGGTCGCCATCCTTGACAGATACTTGTCCGATTTAGCCTGGAGGTATTCTTTGCACGTATGTCCAGGTGTCCAGGCCTTCTTGCAGTACTGGCAGTTACAGGCGTGTCCTTCAAAGTATTGTCGTCCACACCTGGTACATGGATTGGATGACTTGTTGCTAATCATCTTTGCCTTTCCTCGCTGCTGGGCCTTTTGCTTATAGGGATGGTGCCTTTCCTGTTTATCTGCCTTATGCTGCCTGGCCCTTCTCATATTCAGTTTGATTTGTGATCGTCGCTTCCGAGGTAGCTAATCTCGTTCCTGACGATCCCTTTCTGTCGGAGTTTCAATTATTTATTCATGCAAGTTGAAATTTCTGCTGATCTATCTATTTACGATCATGTATCTTCTACCCCTTATGTCATGATACGACAAGCGGTTCGCCCCAGAGTCCTCGTTCATGAAGTATCTTTCTAACTCCTACGGTAACAAGATTAGAAGAAAAAGCCTTGGTTACTGTTGTGCGTGTGGTCGTAAAAACAAGTAATCGAGAATTGGTAGACTTTATTCTGATAGAAAAAAAGATAAGGAAGAGAAAAAGAGGACGGAGGTCCTCTGAAAAAACTCTTTTTATAACCTATCTAAGCTATCAGCCACACGCTGAGTCTAAATATACATTTCAAGCTGAGTGGCGTACACCACAGTTACAATCTCCATGTTGATCATAATTTTTCATCTGTTTGCTTACCTTTGAATTCAAATGTATCCTTTTCACCATTTTCCCCGGGAATCCTGTCATTCATGCATTGCTGCACAGTTTGCCCAGTTGCATGATTTTTATAGAACGTGTTTTCAAAGGTAAAAGGATCCTTTTTGTGATCTTTTGATAATGTAGAGACAAGAGAATAAGTGAGACAAAGTGATGATTCTTTATTAGACAGACAGATCTTGCATGAATGAGATCAAAAGTCTTCCCCGAGAATAAACCCTTCTCTGAAAAACACAGAGATCATGTGGAGGTCATGGCTCTACTCAAGCGGGGGAATGGTGATGGCCTGTGATGTGGAACGGTCATTAGCCTACTGAATGACCCGCCTTGAAACTTTACCGGTATGCTCAAAAAGGCCGTATGGTGCGCCCAAGCTATAATGTACAAATTTGGTAATGGATTTTCAAATCCCTAAGGATATAATTTTTGGGTGAGAAGTAAAAAAAGTAGCCGCAGAATACGATAGAGAAGGTTACAAGGAACAATAATCTGCGGCTACTTTTTTTTTTCTTCACCAAAAAAATGCTGCCTTAGGGGTTTGAAGTTGGTCGGTTTTGGCTTGGGGGACACCGATTTGCACCCTCGGTCAATAAATCAGCCGCCCGGAAAATCTTTTTTAACCCCGCAAAGACCGTGCGCTCAGCATTTACCTGCCAAATTGGGTAAGGTATGACTTAGCTTAGGGTATGGACGTGGTATTGGTTTTCAAATCCCTAAGGATACTTTTTTTTAGTGAGAAGTAAAAAAAGTAGCCGCAGATTGTTCTTCTTTACAACCTCCTTTATAACAATCTGCGGGTACTTTCTTTACTTCTCACCAAAAAAAAGTATCCTTAGGGATTTGAAGTTGGCCGGTTTTGGCAGGGAATGTCATTTCAAACCCCGAATAAGCCGTGTGTCTAACGTTCCTTCACCAAATTGTCTGCATATGTCAGCCCCGTCATTTTATTTTATACGCCGACCCTACTATTCAGAATCCGAAGCCAATTTTAAGAAGGAGTTATAATTTGGAAATTTGCACCAAATTAAGGCTCATGTACATTATAGCTTGGGCGCACCATAAAGCAAATTTCGGCTATAGTTTTCTTTCCCTCTTGGTGGGTGTCGTATCCATGAGAGGGTTTCCCCTCATTAGAGGAAACTCCGCTCATAAACCACAAAGTACCATAGTTACCTTTTAGCCTATTATTTCATACTCCGTTGTATCTATTAGAAAGAGGGTTTTTTCCATCACTAAGATGTTTTCCCTCTCTCGATCCTATCGAATAAAATCCTGATATTTTGACTCAGTACTCTCACGACTACGACAGAAGGCATTAAGGAGCATACGATCATTCCTCGGCTTAATTAAGCGGGGGGATTATTTTGCCAGGTTACTACTGAACATGTAATTGAAAAGTTGATCTGTCCGCTTAGG
>LT550653.1:67963-81043 GCA_900079185.1 Absidia glauca
CCACGACGGAAAACGAAGAGAAGAAACCAGTATGGTGCTACTCCATGCAAGATGCAGAGGCAGGCCAAGCATCTGATTACAACAAACGTCGACATGTCATCCGCCTACGGATCCAACAGGGGCCCCAGTTTCTGATACGGACCAAAGGCGAGGACGATCAATTGGTCTGGATTGAGCATTTACAAGCATCTGTAAATGTCAGCTTGGATTTGGACACCCGCAAGATGCCTCAGTTCATCACTTCCTCACGGCGCAGGAGGCGAGTACGGGTGCATCATGACCGCAATGTCCCCAGCAGGCATCATCAGCGTGAAGGAGCCTTGATCTAAACCTATACCAAGCCTTTATTGTCACTTTTATCTCATCAGTATCATGTATTTGTACACAAACATACAACCACACATTTCAAATTAAAAAAAACTCAGGGGCAGTTGTCGGAGCTCCAAATTACGATTCATGCGTTTTGAAACTCAGGTACACCCCACGTACTCTTTCCATCTTGTCTTGTCAGGTTTTCATTCCAAAGCTCGCTTGTTGATGGACAGCTCATTATACGGTTCACCGTGCACTCAAAGTAGCATCTGATGAGCAAAGATTGAATGGCATCTATACTGGTAGATTCTGTTTTTTGATAGCCCACTCTCAAATGAAACGACGCTCCCTTCCATGTCGATCCAGGTTTAATCGCAGATGGGGGTTCATAAACTGATGAGTTGAACACACCGATTCGATGCTATCTCAGTAGTATAGGTGTAGAGATTTGATGTCATGATGCTTTCCCAGTGAACCGTCATGATGCAAAGTATTGGTTTGACTCTCCGCTCCCCTCCTTGTCTTTTGCAGTACCCTGTCTTTCTTATGCAGAAGAATCTAACGATGCCCCTTCTCCAAATTATCACTTTTTCAAAGCACAAACCTGTTCTCCCTTCTCAGGCCCCTTTAATGCAGCCTCTCTCGCAGTATGCTCATCTTTATAAACTCTGTCCTCCGTCAAGCTTTTTGTAGTTTGGAATTGGTACTTTGATGCTATGGAGTCTGTCATTTTTGACCTGGTTGCCCAATAAGAACAGAGTATCGCTTTGGTTAAGGATTTCCAGCGGAATGCGGAGTTTGAATGTGGTCCATACAAAGCGATTTTCCATCCAAGCTAGTACTTTCTTGTTTAGAGGATGGTTTTAATAGAAAGAAGGAGAACGTGGCAAAAGGAGGCGAATGGTTATACAGCGATCTATTGCAAGTATCACTTTTGCTATTAGAATGATGATTCTCTTGGTATAAGCTTTTTTGAGTAACGCTGTACCTATTCAATTTACACTGGCGGAGATCGTTCTTTTAAAAAAGACTGAATCAAAAAAACTTTTATTTCGCTTCTCTTTCCCTTTCTTCATCATTCCTCCTTTTTCTTCTACATTGTATTGCATTGCCCTTTCTTTGCTTTGCTACACCTCCACTCTTTCACACACCCACCTCACTACATTAACACCCTGATATCACACACAACCCCATCCCATTCAACACACCAATGGATCCAGTCTTCACAACAGAATCAACAGCAGCGACTCAGACCATTGCAGGGGACTCTGTTCATCAAAGCAACTTAAACATTGATACCACAACCAACCATGCTCACCAACAGCACCAACGATCCCTTACGCCTATACCTTCACTCCATTTGGGCTCCGAGGGCTCATTTCAGCAATCGCAGCGAATGGACGATACTACAACTAATGGTGGTTCAGCCAGTCATCAGCAAAGACAAAGACCCTACATGTACAGCAGCGACTGCCCTCAGAAACGAACTGTCCTAGTAACTGGAGGAGCGGGATACATCGGGAGCCATACGGTATTGGAACTACTAAATGCAGACTACTCGATTGTGGTGATGGATAACCTTGTCAATTCCAATTTAGGTAAGCGCGCGGGCGGGACGAATAATGACGCTGATTGACTGACGATGATGATGAAATGTTTTGTTGTCTTATTGTATGACACAATAGAGGCCCTGACAAGAGTGGAATACCTTACTGGGAAATCGATCAGCTTTGTAAAAGGCGATGTGACCAACGAACACGACTTGGACAAGGTATTCCAGCGATTCTCCTTCTTCTCGGTGATCCACTTGGCGGCGATCAAGGCGGTGGGCGAATCAACACAGATCCCTTTGGAGTACTACCACAACAATGTCACAGGATCACTCAACTTGCTACGGGTGATGGAACGTTACAAGGTGAAGAACTTGGTCTTCTCGTCGAGTGCGACGGTGTATGGCGGGGGTGAACCTGATCGAATGCCTGTGAATGAAAGTGCTAGTCTCGGCCCTGTCACCAACCCTTATGGCCGAACAAAGCTCTTTGTCGAGGAAATACTTCAAGACCTATGCGCCTCTGACCCTGAATGGAATGTGTGCTTGTTGCGCTTCTTCAATCCCGTAGGTGCCCATCCCTCTGGCCTGATAGGTGAATGCCCTCAAGGTGTCCCCAATAATCTGCTACCTTATGTGATTCGTGTGTTACAAGGCCATCTCCCATGTGTGCAAATCTTTGGATCCGACTATGATACCACCGACGGCACTGGCGTACGGGACTACATCCATGTGTGTGATTTGGCAACCGGACATGTGGCAGCATTGAAGAAACTGGAAATGGAACAAGCACAAAAGAAGAAGGACCAGTCATTGCGGGCATCTACACCATCATCACCAATACCACCACCTGCTGCGACGGTACCTGTGTCCCCTTCTTCTCCTTTACCAACACCGAAACCTTCTTATTCATCATCATCAGTATCATCCGTATCATCAACGTCCCTGTCTGGCTCGGAATCGGACTCAGCACTCTCTTCCTCGTCGTCGTCGTCCACCTCGTCCTCAATAGCATCACCTATATCACCATCCTTCTCCGACACCCTGACACCCTCATCGTCATCTAAAGCCCAACATCAGCGGGGACAGTGCATGGCCTACAATCTTGGCACAGGTGCTGGTTACTCTGTGTTGGAAATCATCAATGCTATGGAAAAAGCGACTCAAAAGACAATACCCTACAAGATTGTGGAGCGTAGATTAGGCGACGTTGGAGTGTGCACTGCAGATGCCACCTTGGCGAACGAGGAACTGGGATGGAAACCTTTATATACCATGGATGATATGTGTCAGGACATGTGGCGGTGGACAAGGCGGAACCCAAATGGCTACGATGGACCTTTAGTAGATAACGATTGACATCATCCTCTCCCCTCTCTAGTATCATACACGCTTATCCCTCTTATTGTTAGTACCTAATCTCTGTTTTCTAATAAAGACATCCACACATAATCTCTATCTCAGGGGCAAAGAGGGGGCTCTAGTCTGTGATATTTTTACACACTCACCACTTACTTTATTAAAGGTAGTAGGAATTTGAATTGTTCTGCGTGGTAAAGGTTTCGATTTGGTAAAGCAAAAAGCCTCAAATGTAGATTCCGACAATTATCAAATAAAAAAAAAACGAGTACACTCGGCTTTGTTTCCTCTTCTTCCTTTTTTTACTCAACTCTCTTCTTCCACCCTCCTCCTCCTCCTCCCTCTTTCCTCTTGCTTTTTGCTTACTCTTGTCTGCTTTGCAGTAGAACTAGGCAACATACATTCCTTCAATACACTCCTTTTCAGCAATCAATCAGCCTCCCCTTCTTCCTTCCAGTGACAGCTGTGACAAACCATCCTTGCTGCGTTATCAAGAAAAGGTACAGTACACTTCTCTATCCATCACCCATGTTGTTCCCAACCCCTTTTTGAGCGGAGTTTGGAATGGCGGAGTTGAAAATCCATTTTGACCCTCTCGAAATCAAAAAAGCATCACTTTTCTATTCTTTGCTCACTCTTTCTTCTTTTGCATACTTTTTTTATCCAGATCTCCTATTCCACCTTACTTTTGAAACGCTACCTCGATTCCCTTAACACATCACTCACCCATCCACACCCCTTTATTCCATCTTACCTTTGTGGGCGTTACACCATTCACCATCCCACACAACATCGTCCCCTTTCTATAGACTCTTTTCTTCTTCATTCAACCTTCCCTCCTCATTCTTGAATTCTATCTACCATCATGCCTAGTCCTACTAATCCTGCCTCATCTAGCAGCTCCTCCTCTCATAATGTCGTTGGTGTCCACTACAAAGTAGGCAAAAAGATCGGCGAAGGCAGCTTTGGTGTGATCTACGAAGGTAAGTCAGCAACGATCTAGACCAACCATGACTCTTGCATGTACTCACTCCCTCCTCCTCCCTCCCGCCCCCCCTTTTTTTTTCTCTTCTCTTTGCATTGCTTTTCAATTAGGCACCAACCTACTCAACAATCAACAAGTGGCTATCAAGTTCGAACCTCGAAAAAGCGATGCGCCTCAGTTACGTGATGAATATCGAACCTACAAGATCATGGCTGGCAGTGTTGGCATTCCTTCTGCCCATTACTTTGGTAATCCTCTAAACTTGCCATTCTCCATGATATGATATGAACTGAAGCTGATTCCTTACTTTTTTTTCCTCTAGGTCAAGAAGGGCTTCACAACATTTTGGTGATCGATCTCCTCGGACCCAGTTTGGAAGATATGTTTGACGTATGCGGCCGTCGATTCTCTACGAAAACGGTAGCTATGCTTGCCAAGTCAATGGTACGCCATCCATCATGTCTCCTCGAAATCATAAATCTCACCCTTGTCCTTTCTTTATAGATCGATCGTGTACAAACCATCCATGAAAAGAACCTTATTTATCGAGATATCAAGCCCGATAACTTTTTGATCGGCAAACCTGGAACGAACTATGCGAACAACATCTTTATGGTAGACTTTGGAATGGCCAAGTTATATCGTGACCCTAGAACAAAGCAACACATCCCTTACCGTGAACGCAAAAGTCTCTCTGGTACTGCTCGGTACATGAGCATCAACACCCATCTCGGTCGAGGTATGTATGTGGTTGTCAAGGAAACGGATCAGAATTTTACCCCAGAATCTAATTGTATCATTGCCAATAGAACAATCAAGACGTGATGATCTGGAAGCTCTGGGTCATGTCTTCATGTACTTCCTGCGTGGCTCTTTACCTTGGCAAGGATTGAAGGCTGCTACCAACAAACAAAAGTATGAAAAGATCGGCGAAAAGAAACAAACTACCAATGTTAAGGATTTGTGCTATGGATACCCTGGTAAGGCCATGACTACATCCACTGTATACTGCTGTACATCCTATTTACACACTAAACATCTATCATCATCATAGAGGAATTCGGTATATACTTGCAGTACGTACGGAAACTTGGGTTTGAAGAATCCCCTGACTACGACTTCCTCCGTGAACTGTTTACCAAGGTCATCAAGAACGCTGGCCAAGTAGAAGATAATCAATACGATTGGTGCCTTTTGAACAATGGGAAAGGCTGGGAGGTAAGACATCACTCACCCAACCCATCCTAGCCACTCACACTTTTAAACTTTAGACAATGTCAAAACGGCAAGCTTCCCGACATGGCCTTCCAGCGAAAAAAGTCATCGAGAACAACCTGCGCCAAAACACCCAATCACCTTCTTCGCCCACACCACAAAAGCAGCAGCAGCAGCAGCAACAGCAACAAGATGTACCTGTCACCCATTTGGCATCCTCGCCTGCTGCTCAGGCCGCTACTGCAAATGTCAACAACATCAACGGACCATCTCCTCATCGGGACGAACACAAGAAGACCGGATTTTGGCAAAAGCTGACCTGTGGATTATGTCATTAGGCTAGCTGTACCCTTCCCTTCTCTATCCTTGCCCCTCCTTCTCTTCTACTCCCCCTCCCTCTCCTTCTTGATCCTCCTTTCTAGTTATTTATATCTTTGTTAAAAGCATGATTCTTTCCCTGTCAAGTTCTATTCCACTCCATCCACCTTGTCTTCTTTTTATTTTGGCATTCACACACACAAAGAAAACACTTAATAAACACCATGATCCTTTTGACCTTTTTGTTGTTAAGGTTTACAATGCTGAGGGGCCACGTGTGCGATCAAAGATCTCACATCCAAAAAAAAAAATGCAAAAAGAGAAAGATCAGACATACCGAGATCGACATGTATTCCATTCCATTGTCCCTATCTATCTATATTGGGGCCATTATGGTTGGCCTAGTCATCATAATTTCTTTCTTCCAGTGGTTTTTCATTCCCAGATTGAGTTTGATCTCAAGGCTTCGTTATAGCCATGTTTCACAAAATCTTTCTCGGAGCGACAAAAACGACACACTTTTCAAGTAGGGAGTGCTATACAAGGCCTTTGGTCGGAGTTTAAAATGAAGAAAGTGGAAAATCGTCGTTTACTCTGTGAAAAAAGCTGACCTGTTAATGATTTTGCTCATAGATGGTAGTTCTGTATGTGTTTGATGAATTGTAGTAAAAGCTTTGCTGTAAACTCATCATCCTATCGAGATAATGAAGAAAAGAAGCAAGATTTGAGATCAAATTTTTCACATTCCGCCATTGGGCAAGATGCGAATTTTGTGGTGAGAAGGAAAGCTGGCGGGGTTTGAAAATGTTACATAAGTCTCCACTTTTTCCACAAATCTTTTATTCACTGCTTCTTCTTTCCTTCCCCATCACTTTTTTCTTACCATCGGCTTTGCCATGGCTCTCCCTCTGACACGAACTATGCATGACGTCTCTCAACGATGACACCAAGGGTAAGTCCCCTTTTCTACACCTCCACCTCTCTCTTCCATTGCCAACATTTACCTTTTGTATCATTGCTCCTTTTTTCTTAGTAGATCGAATGGGATGGCAACGGATATAGGCTCTCTGGCAGCAGGACTGGAGGGACATGTGGTTAGATCAGGGATTGGACGCCATGATTACGAAAACCCCGCAACTATTTTTAGGTGCACTGCCATTCCATTATAGAATCCCAATGTCGAAATTACTATGAAATGTATACCAATTCGTTGCCCATGCACTTCCGCTACTATCACTGAAACTTTCTCACAGCCTGGCCGTCTTTGTCCATCTCCATTTGCTTGGTCTTTACAGCAGTTTAGTCATTCCCATTACCTCTCGTCACCATTAGC
This sequence comes from Absidia glauca, assembly GCA_900079185.1. Taxonomy (NCBI): domain Eukaryota; kingdom Fungi; phylum Mucoromycota; class Mucoromycetes; order Mucorales; family Cunninghamellaceae; genus Absidia; species Absidia glauca. The sequence goes on from LT550653.1 coordinate 75,035, forward strand.
ACATTAGCTTAACTATGGCCTCAAACATAGTCTTTACCATAGCCTTTTAGTCATCTTGCATCAATAAAACTTTGTAGATATGCGCAGATAGCCCCTACGATCATGTAGGATGTCATTAGATTCATTCCAACTAGTACACCAATGATGTTTTAGGAGTTATCAATGCGGAAAAAGGGGGCTCTTTGTATGTAGCCAGAAAAATCGTATCGGAGTTTGAATGCTTAAATGTCAGGGGGTTTTTCTGGAGGAGCTATGGTTTTCCAAATCTGCCTAAAATGGAAGTCGTAGGACTTAACAAGCTCTTTTGCATGGATTCAAGTAAAGGATCAACGTCTATGACGATTTACTCTGTTTGTGGAGACGTTTGATCACTGCCATTTAAAAACGGGTTGAGAAGCTGCTTTATACAGGCACGGATGGAAAATGTTTGTGCAAAGTCAAAGAATATGTAGTACATACCGTAGATCCATTGCATGGTCAAGTTCTTTATTGAAAAACATCTAATCTATTAAGCGCTATGTACCTACTTATCAACTAAATAATGGCTACTCTATGTATTCGTTCCTGATTCTTGCGGGAGCCATCTAAAAAGAGGGAATGGTGCATATTGTGTCACTAGCGATCACATTCGCGGCATCATGACGTAGGGTTCTAATGTTAGAATGATCATTATTGGTCGGGCAGTTCGCTTTGAAAAATTACCTTCAAACATCCAGGCCAAAAAATGTCACTATGATGTTGTACATAAGCTTCAACTACTGCATGGAAAGCAGTACGTCATTGGTCCAGATTGAACAGACTTTGCCATGTGGTGTGTCCTTCAACAGAGCAAAGCAGGTTAGTATGATGAGGTTTATGCGTTTCACTTACCCCAGAAAGCGAACACTGCGGATGAAGGGGAGTTATTTCGCCACCATGGTACGTTTCTTACTGTAAGGAATGAGCTTTATAGATGAAGCCTTACCTTCAGGCGTCCATAATCATGCCAACGCATAATAAACCAGACTACAGAGACAGAGATAAAAAAACAAGATACGAAGAGAGGCATAGGTAAGATCATCTACCTCTTTAGGCCGAGACCATCTTTAACAGTGGAGTTGTCACCACCGAGAAACTGGGGTAAAAGGTATGATAAGAGTATAGGGACCGATGATCACCATCGCTTAAACAAAAAAAAAATAGTCAAGCAGAAAGAGAGAGATGGGGAGAGATTAAGCGAAAAAAGGGGAACGAGAAAGCCAAAAAGTCAAAAAGGGTCGAGAAAAGAACTCCGCTGTGCTATCGGCTTTTGAAATCCACAATTTCCCAATTGTCGTTACAACGAGTGAGACGAGCTCAAAAGAGCTGTGCAACAGGAGGCACCCTCTCGGAAACAATGTGTCCTTCTGATTCCAACCTTTAAGTAAGGTGGAATCGGGCATGAATCATACTACATAGAAACCACCCGTCGGGAACCAGCCAAACCTTCAATCATGGATGGGTATGACATTTCAAGGGGCCATGCGTCTCATGTATGTATCACTTTTCTCGGGAACACCCCGCATCACTTCCTTTTTGAATTGCTCGATGGCATCCTTCAGAAAAAGAGCGTAGTCTGATAGGAGCCCCTTTTTCAAAAAGTGAAGGCTTTTGCGAGGCAGGAAAAGATTCTTTTTGATTCGCAAACTCCGCCATCATGCTTCTTTCTGCCGATCCTCCTTGGTCATTTCATCTTTTCTCCTTACTTTGCTCGTCTTTAATTTGACGACACACATTCATGGAGGTGAAAAGTTTCATGATGTGGTTGTGTTTGTTAGTGATTAAAATGGAAAGTAGGAAGATGGGTGGCGGACAATGGACACTTCCGTGACTCCAAAAGGACATTGGTATGTACCTACTTGTCATTATGGTGTGGAATTGTCTGGCATGTTTCCTTTCTTAGTCAGTATTCCTTTTCCATCCTCCACGGTCCTTCTTAATGAAAGTCCGATGACCAGTCAGTCAATGCAGCTCACTTCAAACATCGATCAAGTCACCCATTTCCGTTTTGTAATCATGGCCTTGTGTTTTCCAACGCCGACGAACGGACTTGCCATGTGATTGGTGTTCATTTGGAGAGAAGGATTGGGGGTTTTATTTTTTTTCACCTCTTAATTTTTTCTTTCTCTCTTCTCTTCCACTCCTTTCTTTTTTCTTTTCATCTTCTTAATCCATCTCCCTTCCATCTAGTGTATTGAACATCCATATAGGACCTCTTATATCGATTGCTCTTTGTGTACATTCTTCTTTATCCTCGTTTATCTATCCCTACCACACCCAACTCTTTACTCATCTTTTGCAACATGAGGGAACCTAACTTGTGTTTCCCTTCCCACAACAAGGCGGCTGTGTGCATTACTTCGGCACTATACGATAGAAGAGCATTGGACTGTACCGCCAGCTTACCGCTTGTCAACTCACTCACCCATCTGGCCTATCTTACTTCTACTTCTCCTCGTATCAGGGAGATCTTGGTGAAAGATGGTGGATTGGAACGACTTGTCCGCATCTTGTCTCCGCAGCATTTGGAACCTGAACGGCGCAATCTATGGAAGTGGTCTTTGGCTTTCCAGTGTGTGGTCAACGTCGGCGTTAGGGGAACCGAACAAATCCGAACCAAAGTGGTGGATGCTGGTATGATTCCTATCGTGCTTCATGTGCTGGAGAACTTTTTGCGTGCTCTGGAATTGGTTAGACAAGAAAGTGACCGACAAGATAACAAAGCCGCCAACAGCAACCTATTGCCATCGTCCGCATCATCATCATCTACACAACATACTGATTATACTGGACATCAGGAGCTACTGGAAGGTCTATTGTCTCGATCAAGACCTGCTGAACAAAACGTGCTTGATTCTCACCAATTAGGTTTGTATTCCGCCTACATTATTTATTTGGGGCTTTACAGTCAAGGGGTGTGTGATTACTCATCTTTCTTTTATGATACAAGTAGATACAACAAGGTTACAGCCAACAACAACAGCCACCATGCCTTTACCTATTGTAAACACTGCAAATCTTCCACCTTCTACCACCACATCTTCCTCTTCTTCTTCCAACAACAACAATGATACCATGATACCCACAACTGCTGACGATAACAACAATAGCTTGCATGGGAAGTCCATATCGCCTCGTCAAGAACATCGTGTACTTCGAAAATCCACCTTCCCTTACATCAAAATGACAGCAGCTCAACGCCGAAGAAACCGACTGAACAGAACGGCGAGGAAGACTGTACCAACTTGGCAAGATCCTCGGGAACCCAACATCGATAATGTCTTTTACCGCGAAGAAGATATCCTCTTGTCTCTCCAACTTTTGGCCTATCTCTCAAAGTATCCTCATATCCGCAACCAATTCCACACCAATTATGATCGTAATGTCTTCTCCGTCGTCGAACGCTTCTGCCATCGCTTGCATCCAAATCCAATCCAATACTGGGCCGGTGTCATCATGCGAAATGCTTGTCGGAAAGATGAAACAAAAGGTGGTACTCGTCGTTGTGCCAACATGCATTGTGGAAAATGGGAATCTCAGCCTCGGGAATTCGCCAAATGCCGCCGCTGCCGTAAAGCCAAGTACTGTTGTAAAGCTTGCCAATCCAAGGCTTGGTCTGATGGTCATCGTTGGTGGTGCGTTGAACGACATGGTACTGTGCCTCCTCCCCCTTCTACTCTTCAAAGCTCAACAACTGCAGCAGCAACAGCAGCAACAACCGTGGCCCCTGCCGCTACCATCATCCAACAACCTCAACAACAACGACAACAGCAACCGCAACAACAGCCACAACAGCCCCAACCTCGGAACAACACGCAATTCATAGAACAAGTACAACGCTATCAAATGCTTCAGCAACAGCTACTATCAGAACCCGATGCACCTGTTGGTACGAATGCGCCGACAACGAATACGCCGTGGACACGCAGCGCAACTCCTACTCCATCAGCCACTACACCTAGCAACAACACAGATGGTCGCTTAGTTTCTGATATGCATTCTCAACAATCCTTGGGCGAAGCGACTTTTACTGGGACCGAAGGAACATCAAGTGATTTAGACTCTACGCAGCGTGACGAACAAGAAAACGACTCTGACCGTGCTGCACCAACTTCTGCCCAGGTCTATCAATCACGAGTCGACCAGTTCCGCCGCCAGCACCGCCACCAAGCTTTTCAACATCTGCTGTCAACACCCGCAACAACAGTACCAACAATGAATCCCATTGGGCACCGACTCTATTCACCAGGACAGCAACGCACTGCGCAATCAGAAGATCAGCACCCTCTTCCTCAGCAACAACAACAGCAATCGCCACAACCATCCGCTATCCTTGTCAATGACCTGCCTCTGGGAAACACACGCAACAACATATCAGTAATAGATCAAGACCTCGACGAATCTACTCAGAATGGATCCACTGAAAGTCCGGGTAATCACGCTTCATTACTGATGGACGTCGGCATGCAGATGGAAATTTGAATGGGGCTCGGACCTTTTGTTATGTCTCTCTCTCTACTTTTGACTTTCTGTACCTTTATTCCATTCCTTATACATCACTCCCCTCTAGTTCTAGTACCCTACCCTCATCACATATGCAACACTATCTACCTAACCTATACATATAACTCCCTATATCACTCTTATATGAACATAACTTCTTCCCACTTGTCATCTCCTCCTATTTTGCATCTTTTTGAACCTTTTTGTTTATTTGTTAGCTAATAGTAGTCTGTCTTCACCCAATAAAGCAAAGATAACAATACATCATGATCTCTTGTCGTACACATGCTATCAATACAGAGATCCTTTTGGCTCCGCCTGTTTTTGAAAGAGAAAAGGCCATTCATTTGACCCCTTTCTTGTTGGGGTCTGCGCCAACTTTTATTGAACCACATTTTAAATCTATCATGTTGGTGGTTTGTGAACTCTTGATGTGCTATTTCTTCACTCCTCACACCATGGGTGGGATGAGCTCGAGCGAAAAATAAAGGTGTGTGGGAGTGGCCCCACCATCAAACAGGCCAACCCTGAATTTTGCGGACAATAGTAATTTTGTAGAAGCCTGCTGAAGTGGACTTATCATATAGTGGTAAAAGTCCCAAGGCCTAACCAAGCGGGGAGGCGAAGTTTCTGATGCTACTTCCTAGTACAGACACATTTGATTAGTGAGTTTGTTTTTGTATGGATTCTACTGTCATGTACCATCAGATTTCAACCTTTGGATCATCCCAATGGTGAAATCTTGTCTGCATGGTGAGCCATTTCTCATTCGTAGGCCTTAACCTAAGCTCGGCGGAGATTGAAAAACACCTATAAGTATGATTTTCCCCCACCAATCCTTTTCGTTGCTTCTTCTTCCCCTCGTCATCACTTTTTTTTTCCATCGTCATTTACATTGCTCCTCCCCCTCCTCCTCCTCCTCCTCCTCTTCCCCATCCGAACGAACGAACGAACGAACGACTGAACGAACGAACGAACGATTACCCTCACCTCATCTCAGCACCTTGCTAATCTTTTAGCTTACCATGACCAACATTTTCTTTTCGACTTTAGATCTCGGCTACGACGATGACGGCGACAATAACGAAGACGATGACGACGATGACGACTCGCCCACTGCTTTATATCACAAGATAAGGCTGTTTAAAAAATTTTAAATATGAAAAACAGGGGGAAACCCTTGAATTTTTTTTTTTTCGTGCACTCACCTCATCCATAGTAGATTCCATAGCCATTGCACTGCTGAAGTGTGCTATCCTTTGGCCTGATTCCTGTGTCCGTCACAACTGATGCTTTTGAAACCGTTAGTCTGCTCTCCCCTCCTCCAATCCCAACGCCATTACACTGATTAGTTACTCCATGTCAAGTTACTCCCGCCCCTACACTCAGACATGTAGCTTGATTATAGTCTCAATCACTCAATAAAGCATACTAAGCTCCTTCTCCATATGACTTTTACCTCTTGCATCATTGCTCCTTTTTTTTTTT
>LT550653.1:89769-110006 GCA_900079185.1 Absidia glauca
GTAGCATTCCCCCATGAAAAGTGTCACTTTTTGTAGGACGTAGATTATCTCCTGAGAGAGATAACAAACCCTACCCCAAATTTCACATGAAAAAAGTAGTGCTTCTTATCTATCGAATGATGCTCAATACACTGGGGTTTTAGTGGATGAATTGTCGACTTTTGGGCCACTGGAATCAGTCACTGTTTTAGGGCTTAATGTAGTATTCAGAGAAGCATACGACACAGACACACTTCGTGTTTGGTATCATTCGATAGATAAATGTGGCATCTTGCTTCATGTGGAATTTGAAGATGATTTATCCATTTCGGTTTTGAAAAACACGGCAACTCGTTACAAAAATTTACAAATGGAAATCGAAAAGTTTCTAAAAAAAGTCAAATGTGTTCAAAGGCCGCCCTCCCACTTTTTTTTTTTCACACCTGCACATATCAGATTTTTCAAGACGACAGGAGTTTATGCAAAAGAGTAAAAGCCATGGGGTTGGGTTCAAGTAGATTTATTGACTGAATGAGACTATGATAAAGCTAAATGTTCTAATGGCTGATGATGAGGACAGTCGCCATGGAGTGACTTGATCCAGTGTAATAAGCTAGGGAATGAAGAATGGGGGGGGGGCTGGCAAGCAGTGCTAAAGGTGTCAGTGGCAGTGGGCACAGGGATAGACAAAGAAGTGACATACTTCTACAGAGTGATGGCTTGGGAATCTACAATGGAAGAGTGAGTGCACCTAAAAAAAAAAATTGCAAGGGTTTCCCCATGTTTTTCACATTTGAAAATTTTAAAACAGCCTTTCTGGGCAATACAAAGCTGTGATCGAATCGTCATCATCGTCATCGTTGTCGTCGATACCGTCGGCACCGTCGTAGCTGATCTAACGTTGAAAAAAAAGAGGAAAGATGCAAAAGGCAGAATGTTATGTCGCAAGTAAAAGATGAGCAAGAAGCTAAAATGGGCGAGTTGCCGTTCGTTCGTTCGTTTGTTCGTTCGTTCGACATTGTCGTCATCGTCGTCGTTTTTATCGTCGTAGCCATCTTGATCTCGATGGAATAATAAAAGTGATAAAGAAGCGAAGAAAAAGCAAGCAAGGGATGTAGGGGGAGGTTGAAAGCATCTAACATTTTTTAAACGCCGCTCTTTGTCCAGGATTGATGATGATCGGCGGCGTCTGAAAAGACACTGCAACTCATGGAGTGTATTATTAGATCATCTCGCAATCATATGATGTCTATGCAGGATAAGACGAGAAGACGATGAGATCAAACCAATGTAGAGTTTAATGAGTAACATGCTAATCTGTTTTGTAATACTAAGATGGAAGAGGGCTTTTCTAAACTAAACAGGGACTTGAATACGCATGCGACTAGTGGTGTTTCGGTTGTTTTTGATAGCGGTTTGTTGCTGGAAGTCAGACTTTCTGGTGAATTGCTTTTGCGCTTGTTGAGTTGCCAGGAAAGCCTGAGGGTTATCGACGCCATGTAATGCACTTCCATCGGTGAGCAGTTGGCGGCGTTGTTTTCGATTGAGAGGGGTGCCTTCAGATTCAGCCTGGCGAATCAATTGGTTAGCAGCATCTTCCTTGTCCTGGATAGATAACGGCTGTTTTGTGTCAGGTGCCTATAAATAAAACCAAAAGGTATACAAATGTTAGATCGTCTTGGCATTTTGCGTTCCTGAAGATGGGGGTTTCATTTTACCGTTGCTCTTCTTAAACGTTGTTTAAAGTAACGTAACTTTTGCCGCTGTCCAATTCTTGTACCATTGTCAAGTAGTCGTTCGGTATTGCCGTTGAGTAGCACCATGTCTTCTTGATCGTTATCGTGAGAATCCATTAATGCATCCATATCGATAGGTCCGAAATCGTAAAACTGAAGTAGTGCCTCGGGGTCTTCCGTGTCGTCATATGCCATTTTGCAATGTCCCTTGTCAGTCTAAAGTGACAAAAAAAATGTGATTAGTGAAGGCACCACTACGCAGCTACTTTGTATCCTTCAGTCTTTACCATATGAGCCCTAACAGCTTCCGCACTACGCCATTTCTTGTCGTTGCAATAGAGGCAAATATGGTCTTGTACCACCTTTTCAAAGAGATACGAGATCAGTCCAGGGGCATTCACCAAGTACTCCACATCCGGCAAAAAGAACCCGTGTTGCTGGACCATATGCTGCAAGTTCGAGTCAAAGTGGTCTGTGGTGTGATGACAGAATAAGCAGCACACAAGCGCCCGGTCCGATTCGTCGTTGGCAGTTGATCCATCCACCGAGCCGTCTTCCATGTGCATCGTATGTTCCAATTCATCATCGTCGTCAGAAAACAGCTGTTGACGGTGGCCTTGCTGTTTCTTCTTGTCGCTATTGCTGTGAGTCGTCTCCTGTGTACCGGGAGGCGCCTTGAATTCAAGTTCCTTGTGTTTCTTGGAGTTGAGGTGGTTGGTAAACGAGTTTTCATTCAAGTAAGAGCGCCTATACAAGCAAAGGCTTAGCGATCCTATCCTCCTTTTCCACTAGTGTCCTTACCGGCATACACCACATTCATAAACCACGTTAGCCTTTTCCGCTTCTTCCCTACCCAAAGCTTGTTGCGCTATATAAAGTATAGTGCAGGAGAAGAAATAGATCAGTACTGGACAAAGCCCAAATCACAAAGCCCATGTTGATTTATCAGCAGCATTACCTAGCACCTTTTGGGCAAATTGTTCAGCAGAAACGGGGGTCAATTCAGCCACTTTACGCTTCAAGTTATACTTGTGCCAGCTACAAAGAAGAAGGGTGGATCAATACAACAATGAGCACCAACATGGACACAGTCAATCTTCACCAAAGACTTACTCGGTGCGATAATGAGATCGTTGACGTTCAGAGGTGGGGAAGGCCACTTGGCAGGCCATGCAGGTAAACAGAGCGTTTATAGGTGTAGGTTGTGCTTCATGAATACCACCTGATAAGACTTGTGCGATAGACATAATTATACTATGCTGAGAAAAAAAATAAACGCAGAGAGAGAGGTGGGAGAAAGAGAGGAAAGGCTTGTCAGACCGACCGAAAATTTCACCTCAAAAAGCGGAGTTTGAGATGACGGAGTTTGAAAAACGATATAAAAAGAGTCGTTCATGCACAGCACATTTGACATCCTTTTTGCTTTCTCTCTTTCTTTCTTTCCTCATCAACACAATACAAACTAGTACCATGTCTTCACCATCCTTCTTATCCAGCGGCGACAGAGATGACTTTGATCAAAAGATGGCGGGGATTTTACAAGGCTCTATCTCTCTGATGTTTAGACAACTGATTGAACCGGTGGACAGCATCAGTAGCAGGCATGATATCGACTCGACCCCATCAAAGCCTTCTGCCGCTCCCCCATTGCAGTTGCACGATTTTGGCGGTAGTGACTTTATACGGCTGGCAGAAAAGAGTCGTAGAAACCGGCGGTCAGGTGTCCACTCAACAGACGGTGCTACTTTGGCAAGAAAACAGAAATCACAAGCACAGGAACCATCACTCGACAATGTAAGTTGATAAGAGAATGTGTACTGCATAAAGGGGGGAGGGAGGGGATGGAATACGATGGTTAATTGACTCACTCTCTTTCTCTCGTAGGAGTGGAAATGTATTCAAGAATGTGTTGTTCGATCAGACGGCTCCGAAGAAGTGGTCTACCAGAAAATTCAAGATGGCATGGCTACAGAATCTCTTCATCACGTGCTTTACCCTGATCATACCAGCAAGTACATCACCAAACCGATAATCTCCGCCTCACCTTCCACCACCTCCTCCTTGTCCTCCATGACTGGCTCCACATCCCCTCTGAAACGTCTTTGGTATCGTGTCTTTGATTAGGGTTTAGTTTCCGTTTTCTTCCCTCCCCCTACATATCTCCCCTTCCATCGTCATTCATACCCCGATAGTGTAACATCATGCTTCTAAAATAAAACCCTTTTGTCTCTTTGATGGTGGTGATCTGGATCGTGTTTCAAAAAAATGTTATTCAGGTAAGGTCTACAGATCGGATGACTCGAGTCTTGGCATGCCAAAAGAAAGTTTTGCTTTTGCTACTATGATGCTTGCATGGATAGGGCTGATTTATACCGTTGCATGTGATTCAGTTCCCACTTTTTTTTTTATGCACGCAAAAGAAGAAAAAAAAAGTTGCCAACCTACAGATTTAGGCCGTATGATTAACTGGTTCATGGTGATGTAGGGACACGCATGGCCCCATTTATGGTTTCTCTTCGGTATGAGAAGAGTATAGATCAGACCATCAAAAACGCCCACTTCATAAAACACAAGACACAATGTTCCACCTAATGACCCACCTATGCAAGGCAACCACAAACTCCGACGCATATCTATTTTTATGCCCGTATTTGGTGAAATGATGATATAAAGAGAGAGAGGGTTTATTTTGTTCCGTGAAGGAGAATTACAAGGGGGGGGAAGGATGAAGATGAATAATGATGAAGATGATGTGGTAATAATACTAATCCGACTATTTCAATGATAACGTAATGTAAAAAGTCTATCGAGAGGGTTTGAATGCACCGGCAGCCAGGCACAAGTTCCGATTTGTGAATTGTACATCATAGATGGGAGTATGTTTCGTGGGGAAGCAGCCAAGGTGGTCGTTGCTATGGAGACAGAAAACCACATGAGCATACATACAAACAACAGTAGATGCATTGCATTTTACCTTTCTACCGCTTTTTGATCCAGTCGTCGTCGCTTTGGTTCCATTTTCGCTTCGCCATCGGCCATAACATCCATGCTATCTTGATTGACATCCCATACTCGAACTGTATCATCGGCACCACCCGATACCAAGACGTTGTTGTCCATGCTAAACCGAAGGGAATAAATAATATCCGTATGACCCGTCATTGTTTTGATCTTTCTGCCTGTACCAAGATCCCAGAGCAAAATAGAATTGTCATCGCCTAAACAAGGAAAGCCATGTGAGTAAAAAGGCTATCTCGTATGATGTTCCTCCTCCTTTGCCCTTTGTTTACCTGCCGATGCCATGAGTTGGCCATTGGGTGACATTGCTACTGCCTTGATTGCCCCTCGATGCCCCGTGAACACACGCACCGTTTTGCCCGTTTGTACGTCCCACATTCTTGCCGTTCGATCACTGGAGCCTGTTACCACATATTTCGAGTTGGGATGGAACTTGACAACCTATCAAAGTAAAAAGATGAGTCCATGTCCTTGGGAGTGCACCTCTTTATAAGCTTACGTCTACATCCGAGAGATGGCCTGCAAATACACGTAGGGGATAGATCTGGTCACAACTCCACAGTCGGGCTGTACGATCATGGGAAGCTGTTGCAAAGTAGAATCCAAAGGGACCGAATTCGACATCCCACAATGGATAGTTGTGCCCTTTGTAAATCACCAGGTTGGTATACGTCTGTGTACTCCATAAACGAGCAGTCTTGTCGGCCGAGCATGAGAGGAGATACTTGTTGTCGGGACTGAAGCTAACACCATACACGGAGTTGGAATGGCCCACCAGTTTCTTGAAATCTGATCCGACCCGTTCTTTTTGCCGATTCAGGTCATCATCTAAACGTCAAGTTGAGAAGATAACGTTAGGTTCAAACCATCACAAAATTCGAGATCTTACTTACAGTCGTTCACATACGCCGGGTTGATGGTATTTCGAAAGCCTTTCAACTTTTCCCCTTTCAGGCTCCAAATCTTGACAAAGGAATCAGAGAACCCGCCCGCCACCAATGATGCATCCTTCGTCACGGTTAAGCAGTTCAAACTAGAGAAAAGTTGAAAGCAAAACAAAAGGTGAGCATGTCATGTACCGTTCCTTCTTATGTAATCTTACTTGTCATATGTGTTGTGGAATGTATAGCAGCAGATACTAGGCAGTGAGTCATGGCCTAATGGAAGGCGTTTGCCCATGTCTTTTAGTAGGTTGACTTGCGCCTGGACATCTGTTCCCCGACTAACCAAACCCAATGCACATCCATACATTAGTCCGTGTGATCATGCGAGATAAAAAGTCCACTTACTAAGGAGGAAGAGGAATATCGTTCATTGCCGGGCCATTGACAGATTCTTCTTGTGTAACCTTTTTGAAGAGTTCCAGTAACGACGTTGTCATCGAAGCATCCGCCTATTAACAAGAGTCATTCGTATTAGTCCCTCCCCTTTTTTCTTCGCATCCGGGCCAACCTACATTCTCGGTATTCTCGTCCTTGTTGGATAATTGATCCTCGTCCTTCAGGGCTTGTTCGATCTCTTCTTTCAGGGCGGGATCCAAAGGAGCTTGACCCAGTTGCACGGGTTGCTGGTTGAAGGTTTCCAGGTGTTGAGATTGATGGCCCGTGATTCCAATGACGTCGTCCAATTCTAATCCGCCAGCAGATTTCAAGAGCTTCCCATGCACCACTACAATCATAGAGACAAAGTCAGTTCCAATGATCCTCTGGACAAGTCTTTTCTCTTTCATTACCTTGAATGTTGATGTACTGATTGACGATGCGAAGCAGAAGCATGAATCGGTTGTCTTGTAAATAGCTGAGGAAGAGTTCAAAAGGGACACTTGACATACGCAGGTTGTATTTGTTATTCCGGTAGATCTGAGCCAATTCGTTTTCACGGACGTGTTGCGGTTCTTTGATGGATTCCAATCGCTTCAAGTACGGTGTGTGTAGTTCGATGTGATCGGTATGGTATGCTGCAAAAAAGTCCTTGGCTACCGTGGAGAAGAAAGAAGTATGAGTAGGATATCATCATCTCTTTGCTATGGACTAACCTTGCTCCACTTGGCGTTTCTGTACAAGGTCGAGATAGGCATGGACAAAGATGGGGAAGAGGACAGAGCGAAGTTCCGGCTATGAGCGTCACAAGAGTACATTCCGCGTGCACGATCACATAAAAGAGAGACAAAGTAAGTTAGTTGATCCATACCATACCTTGTACATGTCCTCCTTCCCTCCTACCTTGTACCAATCCAGGGAATTCTCTATCCATTCTCGTAAGTTCTTGTAGCTGACATCGTATGTCACCGCATCGTCATTGGTATCGTTGGTCGACAGCAAGGATGTTGCTGTAGCCGTTGCCGTTGCTGATTCACCATTGTGTGTTGTTTCCTCTGTCCCACCGTTATCTAATAAAAGTATAGACATGAAGAGGAGAGAAAGCAGATTGGTTAGTACGTCCAATCAGTAAACAAATGTAGTGACGATGCTTACCAGAAGATAGATTAACAGGGATGCCATTGAGTTCTTTTAAAAAGACTTCCTCTGTTGCCGTGTATCCTTCCTTTTTCAAATAAGACATGACCAGATCGGCAGGCATGGCGTTATTGAGGGCTGGTTTCGATGGTGTTGAAGATGGTGAAGGATTCATAATGAAAGAGTTCCAAAGGAATGAATCGAGTACGTCTAGTCAAGTCGGTGGGAGTGTCGTGATGTGGTGAAACCAAGTATAAAGAGAACAAGTTCTTTATCAAATTGAATGTCAGGAAGATGTGGGTAAAGAATTCGAAAGAAGAAAGAAACACGCCTTTAAGAAAACAACATGAGCGACATAGAAAATGAAAATAGCGGGGTTTGAAATTTCAAAAATTGGCGTATGAGTCGAGTCAAGTTTTTTCAGTCTATGATCTCTCTCTTTACAATTTGAAGAATGGTAAGGCACCCGTACAATCGAGGATGACACAAAAGAACGGGAGATAGCGATCCTTCCTAGCTCATATTATGGATATATGGACATATGGCTAGATGGATGGATGGATGGGTGGATGGGTCCTGCTAATCAATGATTAAGGCGGGAAACAGAATCTTTGGCTGGCTGGATGGATTCTCTACCAGGATACATTCGACATTGAATGCACACAGACTCGCTAACTTTTCCTTATCCTTTCTTTTACTAGCCTACCAGACTTCACCATAACAGAAAGAAGCGTGGTCATGTGTCCGCTGGTCACGGTCGTGTCGGCAAGCACAGAAAGCATCCTGGTGGTCGTGGTCTTGCTGGTGGTCAACATCACCATCGTATCAACATGGATAAGTACCATCCTGGTTACTTCGGTAAGGTCGGTATGCGTACCTTCCACTTGAAGAAGAACACCCAATGGCGCCCTGTTGTCAACTTGGACCAAATCTGGACTTTGGCTGGTGAAGGTGTCCGTGAACAATACAAGAACACTGAAAAGGTCCCCGTCGTCGATGCCCTCCAAAACGTAAGTGACATCCGCTGTACTGTCGTCGAGGATCCGTAAACTGATATCTTTCTTCACTTTGTAGGGCTACGGTAAGGTCTTGGCCAAGGGTCGTGTTGCTCAACCTGTCATCGTCCGCACCCGATTCGTTTCCCGTCGTGCCGAAGAAAAGATCAAGGCTGCCGGTGGTGGTAAGTTTCACACAGCAGAGTTCCTCTGCGACGTTAACAGTGATATCTTGATTATTCTAACTTATCTTTTTTACTTTCACATAGTCGTTGAACTGATTGCTTAGATCATTTCGTAGTGTAGTCTTAGCTTCTTCTTATCATACCGCCACTTCATTGTGTCTGGAAATAAATACAACCTATGCATTCATTTACCCCATGTATCATTAATCCTCATGTTGTTTCTGCATACCTTGTGGCTGGATCGCTTGACTCAGGTGGTGCATATTCTACTTTTGTCTCGCTTGTCAAAGAGCCTCATCAAAAGGGTATTTGGTAACTGAACGAACATCCCAGGCGTCTTCTCCTATATCAACATTCCTTCTCGAAACACCCTCTTCGACCGACACAAACCTTCTTTTCTCACCTGGCTATAGCACTGCAACCTTGATCATAGGCTTACCTGACACCCCTTGAAGGTGTGCCTTGCACTCTAGATTTCAGACCCCGATTGGCTATAAGATTATTTTTTTTGCCCCGTCCTATCATTTTGCTCCTTCTCCCCCTCGTCATTACTTTTTTGCCTCCACATTGTCATTCTCTTTTTTCCACGACGACAAACTAACGAACGAACGAGCGAGTAAACGAACGAACGAACGGTAACTCTTCCCTTCTCACGCCATGCTTTTGCTTATCATTACTAACTTTTTGCCTTTTGCATCGTTCCTCTTTCTTTTGACACTAGATCGGCTACGACGATGACGACGGCAATAGGGACGACGACGATGCTAATGACGGCTCCACCACTGCTTAATGTCGCCCAAAAAGGCTCTTTTTAAAATTTTCAAATGTAAAAAACATGGGGAAACCCTCGCAATTTTTTTTAGGTGCACTCCCATTCCATTGTAGAATCTCGTAGTCCAAGTTACTAATAAAAGTATACCAATTCTTTGCCCACACCCTTCCGCTACTACCACTGATACTTTTACACAGCTTGGCTGTCTTTGTCCACCTCCATTTGCTTGATTTTTTACAGTAGCTTAGTCATTCTCATTACAACCCGTCGCCATTTACACATTAGCTTAACTCCGGCCTCAAACATAGTCTGTACCATAGCCCATTAATCCTATTGTACCAATAAAACTTTGCATGTATGCGAAGATAGATCTTACTATCATGTACATGTCAATAGATTCATTCCATCTAGTAAACCACTGGTGTTTTAGGAGTAGTCAAAGATGAGCTACCCATCTGTAGTTTTGTCTTTATAGTGTACATGGTATTGTCATGGTTGTAGATTTGAGAAACGTCTTTCGTAGAATGATTCAAGTAGGTTTTATTGATGGGATAGGACTAAAAGGCTATGGTACAGGCTATGTTTGGGGTCTTAGTTAAGCTAATGTCTAATGGCAACAAGCTACTGTAATGGGAATGACTAAACTGCTGTAGAAAGTAAACAAATGGAGGAGGACAAAAACGGCCAAGCTGTATAAAAGTATCACTGATAGTAGTGGAAGGGTATGAGCAAAAAATTGGTATACTTTTATTAGTAACTAGGACTACGAGATTCTACATTCGAATGGGTGTGTACCTAAAAAAAAAAATTGCGAGGGTTTCCCCATGTTTTTTACATTTGAAAATTTTAAAAAGAGCCTTTTTGGGCGACATTAAGCAGTGGTGGAGCCGTCATTAGCATCGTCGTCGTCCCTATTGCCGTCGTCATCGTCGTAGCCGATCTAGTGTCAAAAGAAAGAGGAACGATGCAAAAGGCAAAAAGTTAGTAATGATAAGCAAAAGCATGGCGTGAGAAGGGAAGAGTTACCGTTCGTTCGTTCGTTTACTCGCTCGTTCGTTCGTTTGACGTCGTGGAGTAAAGAGAATGACAATGGAGGCAAAAAAGTAATGACGAGGGGAAGAAGGAGCAAAATAATAGGACGGGCAAAAAATCAAGCTTATAACCACTCGGGGTTTGAAATCTAGAGTGCATAGGTACACATTGTTGGAGGAGTGTGTGGGCAGGATCGTGTTCCTGAGCTTCAATTTGCAGCATATCCCTAACATATCAGAGCGAGCATGCTACTACATTCTCATGCTATGATATGGGCTTACTTTTTGAATGACAAATAGGCTGGATCAGAGAAGATTGAATGTTGCCAAATGGGATAACAGGGGTGGAGTTCCATCGTGAGCACCGAGTCTTGTATAAAAGTCTTCCTGAACATCATGAGCACCTGTACAAATGCATTTTCAGCGACGGTAGGTCGAATAGGATCGCCAGTACTGAGTTCTTTTGTCGCCAGTCGGTCATGTCATTCGCCGATCGCCGGGAACAACTTCTTGCAGAGGCTGGTAGGTGGGTCAAGGGCGGCACGTGTAAGATAAAAGAATCGACCATACGTGGGGAAGCCTGCCATTGATTGCACCAATTCTCTTGGAAGGTTGGTGAGATATGCGCTGTTTTTCGTTGTGTTGTCCCATCGGCCTTGGCGTCGTATTTGATCCTCGTTCGCACTCACGTTACCCGCCATACTACCTGATGAGCCACAATCGATATGTGTCTTTTTGTTGGACCTGATACCAGGAGAAGAGAGGGCCTTGCCGATTGATTCCCGATGAGAAGTGTAAGACCATTCCTGTGCCTGGCGGGGCGGTTTTATCTTCATTTCGAATTGTGCCCCAGCTATGCCCGGGACTCAGGTCAGGGACTCAGAGAGTCCCCCACCATATCAGTCCTTATTGCCCGCACAATTCAGCATACACAGATTGGTTCTGTCCCGGTGGTTCTGTCTGTATCATTCCCTTGTGGAAAAAGTCTCATTTTTTTGCAGCTCATTTTTCTTGTCAACAGGAAGGACAACTAACTTCAAATTTGGCAGAGACACAGAAGTGCTTTTTATCTATCGATTGATACCAAGAAGACTAGATTTCCTAAGACTTGACATTTTTTGATACCATTCCAATTGGTCGCTTTTGTGGGGCTTCTAAGAGCGTTCACGGCCGCAGACAACATAAAAGTGCTTGTTTTTGGGTATCAGTCGATAAATATCCATTGCATCGTGTTGCCTGTGAAATATAACGGTGGATTGTCCATCTCGGTTTTGAGAAATAAGCAACTCTAAAAAAAAAATGGAGGTCAAAAGTTCACATCTTCAAATAGTTCAAATTTTCCAGCTGTAATTTTCTTGCCGAGTTGCCTTGTTTTTCAAAACCGAGATGGATAGCCCATCTTCAAACTCAACATGCAACAAGATGAAATGTACATCTATCGAATGATATCAAAAATGGAGGATGTCTGTGCTTCTCTGAATACTACATCAAGCCCCAAAACAGCGACTGCGACTGATTCCAGCGGCTTCACAGTTTGTGTATCATCTTCCAAAACCCAGCATCCTTGGTATTACTCCGTAGATAAAAAGCACAGCTTTCTTAATGTATAATTGGAGGTGAGGTTTGTCATTTCTTTCACAAAAAGAGCCATGTCTAACAAAAAGGGACATTTTTCATGCGGGAAGGTCCATCTTTTTTCAAGAGGCGGGTTTTGAAATAATCGGCAACTTTTGCTTTTCTGAGCTGGAGGGTGCCAGGAACATAGGGCAGAGTTCAAAAGACAAGAGCAATCAAGTCAAAAAGTGAGCTTCGTTCATTTTATACACTTGACACGGAGTGAAATCCTTATCGTACACAAAACCCAAGTCAACCCAGAGCGGAATCTCCGTTCCTTCGCTTATGTTTGGTCCCAGGGATAAAGACATTAGTCAACGAGATGGGCTCAAGTAAGTTTTATCAAGTGGATGAGACAATGTTTAAGCTATAGGGGGGGGGTGGACGGAGGCTGTGAAGGTGTGCACAGAATTTGGAATGACTAGCCTAGTGTAATGACCTACAGAATGAAGAAAGGCAGAGTTGTCCAGCAATACCCAAAGCGTCAGTGATAGTAGCCAAAGTGATAGTATTCTTCAGCAGCGCAATGACTGCAGAATATACAATGGAAAAGTGAATGCACCTATGAAAAAATTGCGACATGTTTTTCGTAATCCCTTGCCAATCCCTAATCTAACCCCATCTGTTTCCAGTCCTGCTGCCAGAAAGCCTATATCCGTTGCCATCTTATTGAATCTGCCAAGAAAAAGAAGAGTACTGATGGAAGATGTTAATGTTAGCAAAGTAAGAGAGAGGAAGACAGGATGGTGAGAAGGAGAGAGTTACCCTGGGTTCGTCGTTCAAGGCGATTGCAAGAGTTCAAGTCGTTCGTGGTGCAGTGCTAATGTCGATGGAATGAAAAAAAGTGATGAAGAAGCAAAGAAGAGGCAAAGAATAGGATTGACGGAAAAAGGTATTCTTGTAGCCAAACCGGAGTTTGAAATACATTGAACTGCAACATCACCCGTGCGCCAAGTCCCAACCTGTCTTGAGATAAAGTAAAGTTAAACCACCTGTATATGTCTAAGAAAATAGAGATCGATGTTTTCTATGCCTTTGCGCTCAGGTACAAAGTGCGCACAAACGAAATAGCCTTCAAAAACATCGACGTCGGGATTTGAGATCTATACAGCTTGCTTCTTGCATGATTGAAGGTTAAATGACATCTCATCACTTTTTATCTGTATTTTGACAACTAAATAGCTTACTCCTAAGGTATATCGCTAGTACAACTTGGGGATGAAAGGTTGGTAGCTGTGTGCATCCCTTGGAAACGGGAAACCGATCAAATTGCATTTTGAAACCCCGCTTGGCTGTGGGCACAGGAATCTCCGCCTACGCTTGCCCTTTACTTGAATTCGAGGCACACAAATTTTAGAGTTCCTTCTTTCAACTTACGGTTATTCGACATGGTACGTGAAAGTAGGACGATACGGGATGGCTGGACGAACGGATGGATAAATGGATAGATGGATGGGTGGACGGATAAACGGACGGATGGATGGATGAGTAGATGGATGGATGGTTTGAAGAGAAAAGTGATCTACAAAAGTCGAAATTGACGTTTCAAGATTACAATTACTCATTAAATGCTCTTTTTTTGAATTGCCATCCTTTAGGTGAACATTCCCAAGACGCGTAACACCTACTGCAAGGGCCTCAAGTGCCGTAAGCATACTCCTCACAAGGTGACCCAATACAAGGCTGGTAAGGCCTCTCTCTTTGCTCAAGGTAAGAGACGTTACGACCGTAAGCAATCCGGTTATGGTGGTCAAACCAAGCCCGTCTTCCACAAGAAGGTAAGTGATGATTTTTTATAACAATTGGGAGGTGCCGTTGATCGTTGTAGCAGAAGACTCACTGATTTCATTTTTGTATGTGTCGGGGTTTGAATAGGCCAAGACCACCAAGAAGATTGTGCTCCGTCTGGAATGCACCAAGTGCAAGTACAAGATGCAACTTCCCATCAAGCGTTGCAAGCACTTTGAATTGGGTGGTGACAAGAAGACTAAGGGTGCTGCTCTTGTGTTCTAAGCCTTTTAAGTTAGACATTTGTACAAGTTTGCTTTATTGTGACCAAAATAAAATGTTGACTACTAACTAGTTCGACTATGCTATAATGTATTGGGGATGAGAGGGGGTGATTATGTACATGGGTGGGATATATCTCGGTATCAGATGGGGTGTTGTAAATGGGTGGGGGACTAATCATCTAAAATCATATAGCTGCCTGTCCCTTTATCGGTGCCTTGATCGGTCTTGTAGATGAGGCTTCTTTCTACCATGCTGTGGATACAATTGTTGATCATTGCTTTCGTCTGGCGCTTGTATTTGTACTGGATCATGCTATAGATGTACTTATGACTAACGCCACCTAAGGAAAATAGACAAATAATGGTATATGTCTGGTTAGATCTTCGTCATACACTGATGTTCGCAACCTACCTAGATTGGGGGTTGTCTGGTCGTTGATAGTGTTCCGAATGATGTCCATGATTTCCTGCTCCAATTCGTGAGTATCAAATAGCTTGTAACTGCCACCATTCCCTGTTGTGTTGATGATATAGCCTTCTTTCTTTGAAGCGTTGAAGATGTCGCAAATCAAGGATAGGACCTGACTTCGTGTAGGTGCTTGGCCTTCCGATTGTTCGATGTGTTGTTGAGCTAGTTCATATATGTCGTCATCGAATTGGAGTTCCTTCACAGTCAATGGAGTGGTTGCCGAAAACTTTTGTCGTATTAGCTCCAGTACAGATTGTTGGAGCACTTGCTTTTCATTCAAATAAGGGCTCTATTCAGTAAGATCCAGGTTTAACGGTTAGCGTTGTCAAATAAAATGGTGGAAGAAGGCCTTACGTGAGTAGTAATGGGAGCGATCGCTTTTCTGGTTTTCATTTCTTGTTTCAAAGTGTCTATGTTTTGCTGGACCTTGGAGGAGATATCAAAGGGCTTGTTATAGTGATCACGTCGAAGAGCTAGCACTTGTAGAGTATGAAGCAATTCCCAGTTTGGATCGGATATCACATCTATCATGAAGGAAGTAACAGGTTAGCGTGGCTTCCCAGTATGAATCTGCTTGACGCTCTTACCCAAATCGAACACTTTCACTTTTCTTTCATCCTTAAAAGTACACACAAGTCCAAGGATACGCACACAAGAGCCTAGTGAGATTGTTTCTTCAGTATCGATCGTGTCTTTCCACCAAATGCAAGTCAAGGTCCCAGTACCATCATCCACTAAAGGAGTTGCGTCAATCATACATTTTCTTTTCTTCAAATCAGAGAAACTTACCTGTATAGATCATCATTGTTAGGTTTTGTTCGACTGCCACAACAATCCCGCACAGTTCCACGTTTCGTATGTTGTGATCTTCGAAACAATAGATGTCTACGGACAATAGCAAAGTGCGTTAGGCAAGTGTTAATCAAAAATGCTGTGGTATGCTTACCAGTGTAACCAGGTAGTGGAACTAGATCCAAGACATCCTTGATAAACAGTTTAACATTGGTCCACATTAAAGGGTCCAACCCCAATATAGCAGAGTCCATGGAGAAAAAGAACGGAAAGAAAGACGAGCTTCGCCAGAGCCGACAAAATTCAAAATTTATAGGTGCCGATGTCGGAGTTTGAACTTTTGATAGGGCCTCCATGTAGCCAACTGACAGTTTCGTTTGTGATCCATTGCTGTGTCGAACATGCCAAACATATCGACCCTATTACAAATCATAGCTACTCATAAGCATGATAGTCGGCTATTGAGTACGTTTTAGGGACATCGTTTTAGCTCCAAGGGGCCCACTCAGACAGAAAAGACCATTCTTAAGGTTGTCCAGTTACCCCTGAATTGTACTTTTTAAGAGTCAAAATGTATCATCTCTTGGTTTTTTCTCTTCTTTTACCTTTTAATCTGAGCTCATACTCTTCTCAACATGTCTATCAGATTGCTAGCTTCCCGTACAAACTTTTTGGCTTCCATCAGCAAGGCAACGTCTCAGCCCGCCCTCCGTTGCTATGCAAGTGAGTTGTTGCGCTATTCGATCCGCCGACTATCTAACACTCAGTATTTTTCTAACTTTGTTACAGCCAAAAAGTACACTCCCCATCACCAATGGATCTCTCTTGATAAACGTGTTGGCACTGTAGGCATCACAAACCATGCTCAAGAAGCACTTGGGGAAGTATCGGTTGTACTACTCCCTGAAGTGGGAATGGAGACTGAAATCGACGGTAAATTAGGCCACGCATAGCAATAACCAGGAATGTTTGACTGACTTTTCTCCGAATAATGCATAGGAGAAATGGGCTACATTGAATCTGTCAAGGCCAATTGCGACATTTACTCTCCTGTGAGTGGAAAAGTGACAGCCATCAATGGGATTCTGACGGATGAGCCTGGTTTGGTCAACGAAAGCCCCGAAAAAGAAGGTAAAACAAAAGATACAACAATGAAAAAAGATTTCAAGGACTCATTTCTCTATGTTGACTACCTGTAATGGATAGGTTGGCTTTATAAACTCGAAGTGGCCGAGGAAGCCGATGCGGAAATCGCAAACCTTATGGATGCAGAGGCTTACCACGAATTCTGTATCTCTAAAGAAGAGGAAAACAAATCATTTTAGATCCTTTAGCTACTCCTACCATACTCTTACACCACACCCACATTAATAAAGACCTTTCACTACATTCGAGAAATGTCGGCGTTTTAATCTTCAATCTGCATATATCGGAGTTATGCCTTCTGGAAAAAGTGCATCATAAAATTAGAGATTGGAGCCGAGCCAACAGGTATAATGGTGGTAATCTATTACACCGACATTCGCTAACTACAGATAACAGAGAGTAGTGAAGATACGGTCTTTGTGTTTCAGAGAGGCAACACACCTCAACCATAAGTATGTGCAAACAAGCTCTAGGAGTCTATGCAGCAATCTTCCCGATCTTTATTGAAATCGAAACACAGGAGGCGGGAAATTGGCCATCACGAACCCAAAGTGCATACCAACAGACGAGCAAAAAAACACAAAATCGCACTCTGTCGTCCCCATAGGCGCACATAAAGACTATACATACAATGATGTTGTAGGGAGTGGGAGTGGGAGTGGGAGAGTGTATGTGAAGAGCCTGAGCGAAGCGTAGAAGCGACGGAAGAGAGCAGATCCGTATTTCGGCGTTGAATTGATTAGGAATTGAAAGAAGGAGTGTGTGAGAGGAGACCGAGTGAAGAGTAAAATCGAAAAGAGAACGTCCTGAAGAGAGAGGTGTTTTCAAACGCCGACGGCGCTTAAATTACAGATGGGTAGCTCATCATTGACAACTCCTAAAACATCATTGGTTTACCAGTGGGAAAGAAAAGTCTTTCGAAAAATGTATAAGTGTACTTTATTGATGCAGAAGGATTAAAAGGCTATGATACAGGCTATGTTTGAGGGCGTAGTTAGGCTAATGTGTTAAAGGCGACGAGTTGTAATGGGAATGACTAAACTTCTGTAAAAACCAAGCAAAAAGAGATGGACAAGGAAGACCAGCTGTGTAAACGTATCAGTAATAGTAGTGGAATGGAATGGGCAAAGAATTGGTATACTTTTATTAGTAACTTGGACTACGAGATTCTACAATGGAATGGGAGTGCACCTAAAAAAAAATTGCGAGGGTTTCCCCATGTTTTTTACATTTGAAAATTTTAAAAAGAGCCTTTTTGGGCGACATGAAGTAGTGGTGGAGTCGTCATTAGCATCATCGTCGTCCCTATTGCCGTCGTCATCGTCGTAGCCGGTCTGGTGTCAAAAGAAAGAGGATTGATGCAAAAGGCAAAAAGTTAGTAATGGTAAGCAAAAGACGAACATGACGTGAGAAGGGCAGAGTTACCGCTCGTTCGTTCGTTCGCTCGTTCGTTCGTTCGTTTGACGTCGTGGAGTAAAGAGAATGACAATGGAGGCAAAAAAGTAATGACGAGGGGAAGAAGGAGCAAAATATTAGGACGGGCCAAAAAAATAATCTTATAGCCTATCGGGGATTAAAATCTAGAGTGCAAGGCACACATTGTTGGAGGAGTGTTTCGGCAGGATCGTGTTCCTGGGCTTCAATTTGCAGCAGATCCCTAACGTATCAGAGCGAGCATGCTACTACATTCTAATGCTATGATATTGGCTTACCTTTTGAATGACAGGTAGGCTGGATCAGAGAAGATTGAGCGTTGTCAAATGGGATAGCAGGGGTGGAGTTCCATCATGAGCACCGAGTCTTGTATAAAAGTCTTCCTGAGCATCATGATCACCTGTACAAATGCATTGGCAGCGACGTTAGGTTAAATAGGATCGTTTTTGTCAGGGCTGAGTTCTTTTGCCGCCAGTCGGTCACGCCATTCTTCGATCGTCGGGAACAACTTCTTGCAGAGGCTGGTAGATGGGTCAAGGGCAGCACAAGCAAGGTGAAAGGATCGACCAGTGGTTGAAAAGCATGCCATTGATTGCATCATTTCTCTTGGAAGGCTGGTGAGATATGCGCCGTCCATCGTTGTGTCGTTCCATCGGCCTTGGCGTCGTATTTGATCCTCGTTCGCAAGCACGATACCCGCCATACGAGCTGCAATTGATATGCATCTTCTTGTTGGATTTGATACCAGGAGAAGAGAGCGTCTTGCCGATCGATTCCCGATGAGAAGAGTAAGACTATGTCTGTACCTGGCGAGGCTTTGTCTTTATTTCAAATTGAGTCCCAGCTATGCCCGAGACTCGAGTCAGGGGCTCAGAGAATCCCCCACCATAAAATGGCAGCTCGGCGGAGGTTGAAAACCAAATCGATTCATGCTGCTGCTTTTACCCATCTAATCGACAATCTGACATTGCAAACAAAGTTTTGTATGGAAGCAAAAGGACAAACTAAGGCCGGTGTTTATTTTTGGAGTATGTGGGTGATAAAGTAAGACCAGTTGAAGTGCTAAAAAGGTAACATCAAAAACACACTATTACCCTACTAGTACTAATGCTATCTACTGTGGTCGCTGTTGTTGTTACATCGACCGTTGTCTTTGCTGTTTCTATACGACTATTACTGTTGTTCGAGGCGATGGCGTTGGACAAAAGACAGCGCACGTTGACCAGTAGCAAAAATGACCAAAGACCAGCCACCCACCGAGGTCAAAGTTTGAAAAATGTTCCATCGAGTCCAGTACAAAAAGAACAGATAATCTGTCGCAGCTAAAGAGGTTACGAACGCCAAGATCCAGACACCACGTTGACTCGATAGGCTAGATGCCACCTTGTTAGGCGTAACACCGATCACAGTCCACTACAAGACAAAGTTTCAATGAGTGCATTGTGAAGAATGAGAGAAACAAATACTTACACCAAGTGCTAACAAAAGCCATGGAGAAAGGACAATGAGGGTGAAGAGTTGTGAGAACCACGCCGAGGGCATGCTTTCCGCAGGTCGAAATTGGTGATGGATTTCAGGTTGCCATTCGAATACGTCATCTTGACCTGCTGCTGCCACTTTGCTGGCAACCAGGGATAAGACAACAAAGAGAGCCGAGTATAATGTCATTTGTAAAGGGATGTTGTGATCAACAATGCGAGATGAGGAGGAAAGGGAAAGCAAAAAAATAAAAAGGGCGCCACGCCAAATTATTTATATGGGGATGTTACGGACTGTGATTGGCGAACGAAATGTTCCAACTCCGCCGTCTGACTATCCACTCAGTGAAGTAGCCTCTTTCAAATGGATACCTCCTATCAAACCAAACAGTCTTTCTAGTACCCAACTGGAAGCTACCAGGTAGTTTAGTATCAGTTGCTGGGTTTAGTGAATGGGTGGTCGGCTCACCTTGGTTCATGCGGGAGCGGAATTGGAACTCAAGACTTGGCAATGGCACAGGGGCAAAAGGGACTCTTGGTTTTTGTACTCCGATGCCCTACTGGTCGGGTTGGTTTGTCGAAAATCTATTAAACTGGAGAACAGATGCTGTTTGCAATGCCATTTTACGAGGGCTGGTGATACCATAAGCAACCTTTCCCCAGTGGGTCTTATGGGACGCCGTTGAATCGCCAAAAAAAAAAAAGTTGCCAACTTTTCAAACCCCGCTTTTAGGAAAAAGGATGGACCATCCCCCATGAAAAGTATCACTTTTTGTTGGACAAGGATTTTCTCGTAGAAGAAATAACAAACCCCACCTCAAATTTAACATGAAGCAAGTAGTGCTTCGTATATGTCGAACGATGCCAAAGATGTGGAGGTTGTTGGGTGAATGACCAACTTTAGTTCCACTGGAATCAGTCGCTATTTTGGGACTTGGTGCGGTATTTACCGATGCATAAAACACAGATACACTTAAATTTTGGTATCTTTCGATAGATACACATTTCATCCTGTGCTATATGAAATTTGAAGAGGGGTCATCCATCTCGGTTTTGAAAAACAGGGCATCTCGTTACAAAAATGTACAGCTGGAAATCGAAAAGGTTAAAAAAAAAAAAA
>LT550653.1:110198-140881 GCA_900079185.1 Absidia glauca
AGAGTTCCCAGGTTGACTGAAACACATTCAAAAGAGTAGAGTCAAGGAGATGATCCCTCAAACAGATTTTATTGACTGAAGAGACTATGATTAAGCTATTTGTGGGACTCGTTATGGAATGTCTAATCTAAGGCATTGAGGGAGAGCGGGTCTGCGAAGCCAAAAGGGTCTGTGGTAGTGACAAAAGGAGTGCGCAAAGTAATGGGCGCTCATCAGTAGTGCAGTGACTGCGGAATCTATAATGGAATGGGGGTGCACCTATAAAAATAGAGAGGATTTCCTAATGTTTTTTTGTAATCCCTTGCCTCCACTGCGTAATCTAACCACACGTCCATTCACTCCTGGTGTCAGAGAGATTATATCCGTTGCCATCCCAATCCATTATCTAAGAAAAAAAGAAGCAATGATGCAAAAGGCAAATGTTAGTCATGGTAAGACAAATTTAAAAAGATGGTGAGAAGGAGAGTGTTACCCTGCGTTCGTCGTTCACGGGCATTGCATAGAAATCGAGCCGTTTGTGGTGCGGTGCCAATGTCAATGGAAGGAAAAAAGGTGATGAAGAGGCAAAGAAGGAGCAAATAAAAGGATTGGCGGAAAATGATTCTTTGTAGTTTGGAATTCGTGTCGGAGGTTGAATATTTGGCGGGTGGGTATTATGCGAGAAGGGAGAAAGTCGACCTTCCAATCCCAAGACTGCTGTCTGCCTATCATAAAGACACTGTTAGTTGCATATCGCTGATTTACGCAAAATACAATCAAGACACGAGAGTACATGGAGAGATCACTACTACTGCTTTTTATTTGCAATGTGTATCAACTGTATTAACACTATTATGATGGGATATAAGAAGGGAGGGGGGGAGGCACTACAGACTAAGATGGTATGAGGGTCGTTCAATGTATGCCGATTGTTGGTTCCCAAAAGTCCTATGTTCATAAACCAATAGTAAGGGCGATTAGTAAATGAAGGATTGAGTCTTCGACAGTTGATAGACCGGGTATTTTCATGTCATCAGGGGGACAGTCCGGGGGATAATGTCGTTTTTTTTTTGTTTTGTTTTTTGCCACTTACCAATTGGTTTCCACCGGATACCATCATCATATAGGCAGGGTTGAATCCAAGTACTCGGATCGGGCTCGGCGAGCTTTCCCGGGAATGCAATTCAGTCATTACAGGAGCATTCATCATTGGAGGCGGATCATTTGGATCGTTCTTGTCAAGCAGGTCCCAAACACGCACCACACCGTCTCTACCACCAGCAAAGGCATATTTTGCATCAGGAGACAGACCCACCTCCTCCCCGCATCGATGTGACGTCCCACCGTTTTGTTGATCTGATGAAGTGGACCCTGTGCTGCCAACAAGTCGCTTGACAATCCTGCCTTCGAATGCATGTATAAGATAGTGTATATTCCCGGAGGTGGTGATGAGAATATGCTGTCCATCATTGGTGAATTTGAGGCTTGTCCAGTATGAGTTGTCTTTAGGTGAATCGGGGTCGCGGATCGTCCAAGTAGCGAATGGGCCCTGAAAAAGACGATCACGACTGTTAGTAACGTTGATCTTTATCACTTTGCTCTCCCCCTTTCTTACCGTATCGTAGGATCGAATGTCGTAAAGGCGTATGGTTTCTGAGCCCATTCCGACGCCAAACACTAAACCAGCGTTATCAATGGATGCGATGGGTGTGCTTGTTGCATTGATCAATCCCTAAGAGAGATCGTTTCAAATGATCAGTTTTGATACGCCCTTCCCCTTCTCAGCATTGTAGGTTACCTGGCAATTGGGCGATCGTAAATCCCATAATCTGACAGTGTTATCCAACGAAGAAGATATGAGGTGATCATCAAGCGGTGACATTTCCAAAGAGATCACTCTATAAGGATACCAGGCAATAGCAAAGTTAGCAAACACCCGTTCACGCATGTGGATGCTTCACTTACCGCTTCTTGTGGCCCCGGAAGTATCGGATAAACTTGTTGTCGTGTAATGATAAGTAGCGCAAAGTATCTATAAGTCCGAGAAGAGTTCAGTCTATCTTTGTACAAGAGCATATCGTTTCACAGTGAATCCACCTACCATCTTCTTTTGTGGACCCGTAGATAACATTGCCTGCTTGATGAGTAAACCGAGCCAAGCCAACACCGTACTTTCTGCTATAGACTGTCGTTTTGAGTCTATGCAAAAGAAAGCAGTATGAGTTAGTATCAGTGAATCATCGCACGTGGTTGTTGTTGTTATTTTTTACCCCCAAAAGCTTACGTTCCGTCTCTACAATCATATACTTTCAGACTTTCATCTTCTGCTGAAGTCACACATAGATCACCTGTATCATCAAAGCATAAGGAAGTCAATGGGCGACGATTAACGTCAAACGACTTTGTTACTTTGAAGCTTGATAGCAAAGTCGATGTCAGCGCGAGAGGATCCATAAGAAGGAAGAGAGCCAGGAAATTGCAAAAGCCCACAAAAGTTTATATTTATGACGGTGGGCCGAAATTTTTCAAACCCCGCCACACAGCATCTCTGCAGGTAGACTAGGACTTTTTCATGCATCCCTCCTTTTCCGTGCCTAGTAGTAGTATGTATGCATGTACGGAATAGAGAGCCTACGTACTGTTCATAACAACCAATGGAATGGCCTTTTCTTTATTGGCAAACACAAATAGGAGGAGATATATCTATACTTAAGCTAAACTATAACGTAAAGGTAGCAGATTGGCAGATGTTTCGACTAGAAGCACCCACATGGATCTGGAATTGACCGCGAGGAATAGTCCACGATTGAGAAGCAACATCCCAGATACTGAGTTCAGTCTTGGTGAGTTCAAACTTGACAGTCTTCGATTGGTGTCCAGCCTTGATAATCACCTTTTCAAAGCCACGAAAAATCTTAGAAGAATCACCAGCAGCCTTGGGGAAAGAGAGATAGAGTTGGATGACTAAGGCACCATCCGGATGACCAGTGTTCTGCGCTTTCAGTTGTAAGGGGGTCGATGTTGTTGGTATCAAACGAGCGATGGCCGTCGTTAAGTTTTTCAGAGGAGTCAATCTAAGAAAATGGACAACAGGGAGCGACTGTAAGTACCCATATAGACGATCCAATGATACCACTTACTTCCAAGTTAGCAGTGGCTTTGGCAGGGTAATCTTTAAGGTTTTTAGCGATTGTATAAGGAAGACGACCACTTGGGCTGACATCACCATATAACACATCAGCAAGAGAGTTCCCGCTTTCTTGTCCAAGTAAACCTATATCGATTAAAGAGAATGAGTACCCAGACAATCTCAAAATGCTACCGCACTCTTTTGCTTACCAGGCCAGACAATAGCCTTGATGTCAGGATGATTCGCCCAGGGCATGAGCACAGCACCAAAGGAATGGATGACACCAATGCTGGTCTTATTTGCATCAACAACCGCCTGGACCTGATATATATATATGAGATGGTTAACAAAGCGATGCTGTATGGAGGTGATTAGTAACTTCGATTATGAGATTTTACCATGGAGTGAGAGTGCACCTAAAAAAATATAGAGAGGGTATCCCCAAGTGTTTCATAATCCCTTGCGTCCAATCCCTAATCTAACCACATGTCCATCCAGTCCTGCTGCCAGAAAGCCGACAGCTGTTGCCATCCTGTTGAATCTGCTAAAAAAAAGAAGAGTAAAGATGGAAGATGTTAAATGTTAACAATGTAAGAGAGAGGTGAACGGGATGCAGAAAAGGAGACTTACCGTTGCTGCCATCGTTAAAGGTCGTTATTTGTAGTTCGTGTCAGAGGGGGAGACATGGCAAAGCTGATGGTAAGAAAAAAGTGATGGGGAAGGAAAGAAGAAGTAAAATTGAAAAGATTTGTGGAAAGAGTGGAGACTTATAGCATTTTCCAAACTCCGCCAACTTCCCCTCTCACCACAAAATTCTTATTGTCCGCAAAATTCAGGATACGCCACTGGTCCTGCGCACACCTATTTCAAATGCTCACTTCAGATTGATTCTGAGCGCATGGTCCTGTGTGGAGCATTCCTCCTTTTTATGAAAAGTCCATCCATTTTCCATTTGGCGGAGTATGACAAAGTAGAACTTTTCTCGACTAGATGATGCTAAAGCCACAGAGTGATTTCAAAAGGCAAAGTAGCAAAGAAAACGTGAGCTTGATGGACTGATACACTAGGGTTAAACTATGTCTAAGCTATAGGTTAAAGTGAGGTGGGTGGGTTCTTGCTTGAAATGCCAAAAGATGAGATCCCACTGCTCTTTACGGACGGCGTTTAAAAACATATATGTGAGTGTTTGCATGATTGGTGTAACCCAGCGTATGAAAAAGTCCTCGACCATGGCTTATCGTATGTACAACTAGTAGAATCAATGAGTGAGAACCATTGGTATTCAACGGTACTGTCGGACCTGAGATCTGCAAAAAAAAAGGGCGGTTATGGTCAGCCAACCTTTCGACTCGGGCGGGGTTCCAAATACTACCATGACCAGTCAAAATGCTCTTCCTAAAAGTAAAGGATTCAAGATGGATTGGGTTGAAGACAGTTAAAAAGACATAAGACTGAAACGATGTTCGTTTTTATTAGTATCCAAGACGGATGTGGGAGCTATATGATAGTGTATAATCTACTTTAGTATATAGAGGAGAGAGGAAGGGGGGGAAGTAGATAGACTAAAGCTAATCGAGAGGTATAAGACACGGTAAAGGGGGGCGCACTGCTTATCGAGGGTTGTAATTATGATAACTGATGGCGTGTATGAAGCGAAGAGGGTCGGTATAAGAAGGATTCATGATCTTGCAAGTCGATTTGATGCTGATTGGCAAAAAAGGAGGATGGTCTACCACCCCTTTGTTGCTGCTGTTGCTGTTGTTGAATAAGTAAGAGCTGTTGTCGACTGCATGCATCAATTTCCGAGCGCACCAAACGACACAATTCGCCTGCCACCAAACCACGCTTGATTGTCAGCCAGTTTTCCAAAAGATTCACCAGGAGAGACTTTTTCACCAGCCCTAGCAAGTGTCGATCGTCGGATAAAAGTTCGCATGCTCGTTGTACGGCGCATTCCACATGTGTTTCCCCCAAGACCTTGCCGACAAAGGCGGCGCCCATGAGATCGAAGCATGCTGCAATCGTATGGAGTGTGAGAACTAAAGAGGAAGAAGGCCGTGATGGTGGTGATAAGCTGTGTTTTTGATTCAGTTGCTGTTGGTGCTGTTGATAATGGTATAGATCCACTGACGATATAGATGATGACGAAGAGGATGACGAGGAAGAGGATAGTGCTGCTGCTGCTGCTATTGGTGATTCGAATATCGTATTTGGGCTTCCCGTTGTCGATGTAGATGATGGCACTAGTAGTAAAGAAGAGGTGGAAAAAGGAGGTGAAGTGTACTGGCCAAAGATAAAGGGGTATACCAAAAGATCCCGTTCATGCAGACAAGTGGGTCGCTGAGCCAACAGTTTGTATCCAGTGTATTCTAAAAAAGCTTTAATATGATCGGCCAAAGTATAAGTGATTTCGCGGCAGTATGATGGAAAGGCAGCGTCCAATCGAGTCAAGAGGCGCACCATCATAGCAGCCAAACTCCGGTTGTTGGAAACCGAATTCGGACAGGATACATTGGCGGGTTGTCGAGAGAGAGCTGATACAAATACAGCATGGTGGAAAATCACATCAACGGTAGCACGGATTCGGTGTCGAATGTCGATATCTTCAATCAGCACAAACTTGTGTTTGTAGGAGCGGATGCCGCAGATGATTCGCTGGTGCAGTCGTTCTTCTTTTAGCATCAGATCTTGGAAAAGTTTGTTGTCGCTGCCTGTGGTTGTCAGTAAAAAGTCGCTTCCGTTGAATCGTGTAGAGTTTGCTGTTGCTGTTGCCGGGGGAGGAGATGGGCTGGTGCCGAACATAGTGATGGGAATCGACGTAGGAGCTGTTGTTTCTAAAGGTGGCGGTGTTGTTGATGATGATGATGATGGTGGTGCCTGAAGAGTGGTAGTCGATCGACTGCTAAGATTCGTCACACTGGATCCTACCGCCATGGCTGCTGGACTATAAGATCTTCCTGTTGATTCATCGTCGTTGCTGTTGTCGTATAGGTCCGTATCTTCGTCCTCATCCTCGTAGTCAGCATCATCTTCATCGTCGTCGTCGTCGTCGTCGTCGTCATCGTCATCGTCGTTGTCGTCATCGTCATGGTCGTCGTCGTCGTCGTCGTCATCTTCTTCAGCAAGATCAAGATCCATATCGTCGGAGGGAGTGCTACTGGAAGAGGCGGAAGGTAATGATGGGGCAATAGTCGAAGCCAAAACTGTTGTCGATAATTCTGATACAGGAAGAAATCCCTGACTCCTACCGTGCTGCTGTTGTTGGAGCTGTTGCTGTTGAAGAGGTTGGATCTGTTCGTCAATATCACTGTCGGTAACAAAATTGGTGTTGCTGTTATTGGTGATATCGTGAGCTCGGTCCAAAAGTACAGTTGCTGCTGCTGCTGCTGCTGCTGCTGCTGTCATTGTGTTGTGAGTGTTGTGCATTGGGAGAAAAGGTGGAGATAGGCGAGGGGCAGTAGGCAAGTCATTGAATGACCCATCAAAGGTAACAGCGGCACCATTACGTCTCGTTTGTAGAGAGAGCTGAGAGGACACCTTCTCCAAAGCAATCAAGGCCGCACGACATTGGATCTTCATGGCAGTTTCAGGAGTAAAAACGAGTTCAATCTTCCACCGTTTATGAATCGTATCAATAGCAAACTGACGAAGCTGTTGAGATACTTGTAACAAGCACCATACATCGCCTAGGTCCAGAAACTGTCGTAAGATATATAGGATGAGTTCGTTAGGTAAGCCCAATAGATGAGGTGTGTGGTCCATCAATCGATATAAAAGAAGAAGAAGAGAAGAAAGGGAAATAAATGGAGGTTGAGAAAAAAGTGGGAAAGAGAAACGAAGAAAGGGAAAATCTTGGTTTCACCCCCTTTATTCTTCTATTTCCCCCTGGCACTCTTTTTTTTTATTTTGTGCGGGTGTTAAGGGGTAAAAAAGGGACGAACCTTTTTTTCTTCACCAACCCACATATTTGAATCATAACAAAGCATGTATCAGTACAGCCTACTACATCATTGACCCACAGTAATTGCTTTCTTATCAACGCTATATCTATCATGTATGTCTATCACAAGTGGATTATATCATCCAGAGATTCACCCGCTCACAAAACCGGAAAAACACCCCTTGCCTGATTTGGACACTATTTGCTCCTCGGGACCCCTTGCTCCTTGTTCTTTTCACTCCTCAAATAGATGAATCCCTCTATCAAGTCCTCATCATACTTCATTTCACACACCTATAAAAAGTCAGCTCATCAATCCTTGTCGGCACTACAGTTGCTTTATTTCTACAAGTTATCTAAATTCTACATCTATGCTATGGTTACTATGGCAACATATTAATCAGGTACCTATTCTAAACACTTGTGAAGGATGAAGTCTAGGTATGGCTTTTCAAGAGGAGATAGTTTCTACGTAATGACGGATTGGTGACCTTGAATCCGCTCAGTTCGATTTCCTTGACCACAGTCGCACCTGTCTGCCATCGTCGATTCTTCGCACAGTTCTCCAGTAAAATGTTCCAGGTATCGGTGGTCGGATTCAGTTTCGCTTTTCGCATATGCTGTAAACAGGTGACAGCGTCGTCGAGTCGGTCGTGGTCCAAGAAACCCGTAATCAAAAAGTTGTAGGCCGCCCGATCTGGTTTGATTCCTTGAGAGACAGTGTCCTGGAAGGTTTGCATGACTTTTGATAGATTGAAGACTTCGACATAGCCTTGGATCATGTTGGTCATGGTGTGAATGGTTGGTGTGAGTTGATAGGTTGTTTTAAGTAGCTGTAAAGTGTGTTCCGCCTCGTCCATGTTCTTCTGTCGGACCCATCCATTGATCATCGCATTGAAGGTGTAAATATTTGGTGCCATTCCCATCCCGTTTACGTAGCCCATCAGTTCGATCGTCGTTTTCGGTTGCTTGTATTCAAAGATGGAGTCGATCAAGGTGGTATAGGTCACAGTGTCAGGTTCGCATTGGTATTTGTACATGTCTTGAATCACCCCGCCAGCTAGACCATATTCCTTTGCTTTGACGAATCCTTTGAAGAGAGTGTTGAAGGTGACCATATCAGGTTTGATGCTGGTTGTTGACGTGGCGAGTATCTGCTTGTAGAGGTGGTTTGCTGCCTGTATTTCCCGATTCATCACCAATCCATCCACCATCGTGTTGAGAATGATTTCGTTCACCTTGAGAGCTGGATTCCGCTGGATTTCTTCAAACGCCTGCAACGCTTTTCGATTGTTCCTTGCCTTGAAGTATACCTTGATCAGTTGATTGTAAATGACTTCATCCATAGGATGGCCCGCCATCACCATGTCCCGTACGACCATTTCTGCCTTGTCCTCCTTTCGTCGATGCGCATACAAGGTCAACATGGCACTACATATAGCCGGATTGCTTTTCAGTCCTCGTCGTATCATATCGTCGTATATATCGGCCACCAGGCGAGTTTTGTTGGCATCCATGAGGTTTTTTATCAAAATCGTGCATGTTGAGAGTTCCAGTGCCGGTCGTTTGTTGCCATTCGTCAGTCGTTCATAAATCCAGAGCCCGTCGTCCACCCTCTTGTCACGGAATAAGTGAATCAAGTTCGTATCCACCACCTTGACTTGGTCAAATCCATAGCGAGCGATCCATTCCCGTCCCTTGGCAACCACCTCAGCATCCTTTGGCAAGCATCGATGCATAACCCGATCAAAGTCCCGGATATCAGGCGCCAGTCCCCATCGTTCCAAGGCTTCCTTGATGAGTTGTCCCGCGTCTTGTTCACGATCCAGTTTGATATAAGTGGCTAAAATGGCATTGAATGACCCTGGGCTAAGCTTGACACCAGAAGATAAGAAGGCATCACCGTTATACATATCCAGTATATCTTGATATTTGGCTTGATACAGTTTGACCAGGAAGAATTCGTTGTATTCCAAGAGAGACCATTCATGCCCATGACGCTTCATGTTGTCCAATAGTTGCAGGATACGATCTTCAGAGCCCCATAGCTTATGTTTCCAAAGTAATGACCGCAGAGAGGCATAGTCTTCTCGGGTTAAGCCATTGTTGTCCTGGACCTTTTCGTATTGGTGCCACAAGTGATGAATCATGCCGTTGCTGCTGTTTTTACCCTTTGAGGAAGAAGGGAAAGATCCAGGTGATGCCGGTGTTGATTTAGCTAGTGAAGTTGCTGCTGTCGCTTTATTTATGTGCTGTCTAAACTCCAATAACGCAGGATCGATAGTAGAAGACGGGGGTGCTGTTCCTGTAGCTGCTGAAGTTGTTGATGGCGTTACATGTTCGGCCGCTGTTGACTGTGTGCTGAAGAAGACATGGTTCGTTGCTATTGTTGCTGGTTTCAATACAGACGGCAAAGGTGCAGTATACAAGGTGCCCTTCTTAAGGAGGAGAGATAGCTGAGGTCGATACACCCGAGTCAACTTTTGCATTTCAAGGATAATGATGGGAAAGAAGAAGAGAGGGTATGAAAATAAAAACAAGTGGCTGGCTGATATTTGGACTTTGGCCCCACTACGATTTTCAAACCCCGATTCTGGCTTCAAGTATCGAAATTCTTTCATTTGCCTTTTCTTTGCTTCTTCATCACTTTCAATTCTCCATCAAATTTACAACCGTACCACGAACGACTCGAACTCTATCGAATTACCTTAGACGATAAATGCAAGGTAACTCTCCCCTTCTCAGCTTGTTCAGGTTTCTCTCACCATGACCAACAGTTGTCCTCCTTTTTTTCAACAGTAGATCGGCTGCAACGAAGACGACAACGATAACGACGATACCGATGACGGTGACGACGGTAATGACTTGAACACAACTTTATGTCGCCCATTAAGGCCGTTTTAAAATTTTTGAATGCGAAAAACATGGGGAACCCTTGAATTCTTTTTTCTTCAGACACTCACTTTTCCATAGTAGATTCCCTAACCAATGCCCTCCTGAAGAGCACGATTCCTTTGCCTACTCTCTGTGTCTACTACCACCCATTCTTTTGACACCGCTGACTTGATCTCCGCTTCTTCATTCCGGAGTTCATCACCCTAGATTAGACTATCCATAACAATCCCTGTGCTGTACTTACCTTCGAATCCACTCTCCCCGCACTTAGATACATAGCTTAATCATGGTCTCCTATAGTCAATAAAAACCATTTGAAACTATCTTCTTGACTTTACATAAACTCTAATCGTTGGGGAAACTCTAGCAGGTACCGATCGAATCGCCCAGTGGAAAGGCAGCCCTTAGCCTAAACATCAAGTAAAACGATGACAGATCTTCGGTCCCACAACATCCTTGCCGTCATCATCAGCCAGTCAACATCAATCACCATCGAAGCCGCTGCCAATGCCACCGAAGAAAGGCGCTCCCGGCTCAACAAGTCTTTGCTCTATCTTGCCGAACATAAGATTCAAATCTTTAAAAAGTAGTGATAGCTTTTAGTCTTTGTATGTTACATGCTGTACAGTTTGCTGACTGTACAGTACTTCGTTTCTTTTTAAGGTACACATAGACTTGGCGCATTGGGCATCCACTCTAGATTTCAAACCCCGATTTGGCTAAATAAGAACTTTTTTGCCCCGCCATTTATTTTGCTCCTTCTTCCCCTCGTCATTACTTTTTTGCTCCCATTGTCATTCTTTTTACTCCACATCGACAAACGAACGAACGAACAAGCAAACGAACGAACGAACGAACGGTAACTCTCCCCTTCCCTCGTCATGTTCATCTTTTGCTTACCATTACTAACTTTTTGCCTTTTGCATCATTCCTCTATCTTTTGGCACTAGATCGGCTACGACGATGACGACAGCGATAAAGACGACGACGATGCTATTGCCGACTCCACCACTGCCTCATGTCGCCCAAAAAGGCCCTTTTTAAATTTTTCAAATGTAAAAAACATGGGGAAACCCTTGAATTTTTTTTCTCCTGCACTCATCTTGTCCATAGTAGATTCCCTAGCCATTGTACCGATAAAGTGCACTATCTTTTGACCCATTCACAGCACCTACTACTACTGATAGTTCGGATAACACTGGTCTGCTCTCCTCCTCCCTTTTCGTTAGCTCATTACACTAGATTAGTCACTCCATGGCAAGTCCTGTATTCACTGCCACCAACTAGGACATGTAGCTTAAGCATAGTCTCACTCATCCAATAAAAAATCTACTTGTACCCATCCCCATGACTCTCTTTTTTTGCATAAGCTCCAGTGATCTTGGAGACTTTGATATGTAACGGTACAAATCACCTGGTGCACCAAGCCCTCACCCCACAATAAAATTCATGGCCATTTTCAATCGCCGACAAGCTCGCTTTCTTGAAAATCTTTTACGCCAAAGAAAAAGTGCGAAGCGGAGTTTACATCTCAAACTCATAGGGCGGCCGAAAAAAAGGGCTGAATCGTTCCTCTTTCACTCAACAATGGACCAGGATTCTTGTACGGCTACTTACTTTACACCTTCTCTTTGGAAACAACGTCGAACGTTTATTTTGGAGACCTTGAAGAAATACAAGATACAAAAGGTAAACAAACTAGTAAATACTTTGTTGTTGATTGACTGACATGTATTGTACTGAATGACAGGTGCTCGACTATGGGTGCGGCGAAGGCAGTGTGCTATCCTTCTTGATTCCACCTTCAGCAACAGATGATATCCACTTTACTCATCTCATGGGCATTGATATCGATCAACGATTACTTGAAGAAGCAACCTTGGCAGCATGTCGGCCCTGGGTATCGGACTATGAACAACTTCGTGAAGCTCCTCTGACTGTAGACATCTATGCTGGCTCCGTGGACCAATTTGACGACCGTTTTATGATGACAGGTTGTGACGACGCTATCATATGTAGTGAAGTCATTGAACACGTTTATCCTGATACCCTGAAAGCCTGCCTACCTCTTATGTTGGGTGTATATGCTCCTTCCTTGGTGATCGTGACCACGCCGAATGCCGAGTACAATACCTTTTTCCCCGACCTTCAATATGGTGCTCCTGGGGCTACTTTCCGCCATGATGATCATAAATTCGAATGGACTAGGCAACAGTTTGAAGAATGGTAAGTGTATAAAGTTTGTCTAGTACATGTGTATTTACTTCACCAATATAATTGTATTCTAGGTGCATCCAAGGGGCTAAAGAATATGGCTATGATGTATCATTTCATGGGATTGGATTACTGGACGGAAAGCACGATCAATTGGACTATGGGCATTGCACTCAAGCATGCATCTTTACGAAGCAAAAGCAAGACTCCTCGCCCTCAAACGAACTACAACAACGACTGGAAACGATACGCCAAACAAGCACGCCTCATACTCTACTGGAAAGATTTGAATTCCCATACTACGATCTTCCCCCGCTACCACAGAACGAAATCTTCCGCCATGTTGAATCTTATGTAGCCCATCTTTGTCAAGCGTTAACTCTCCAACATCACTATGCCACGCAAGAATCATCCCTCTCCAGTCAAAAGGACGACACCATCGATGAAGAGCTGGACTCTCCGACATGGTCAACCGAGAACTACGACTTTTGTAGCACCAGAATCGACAACAAATTTACTGACTCTTCTCCATGGGGCGCCGAATATACCTACACCAACCAGCCGGACATGATAATCAATGACGAACAGGGTGATCATCAAAGCAACAGCAACAGCAACAGCAACAGCAACAGCAACAGCCACAGCAGCAGCGATAGCGACAGTGATAGCGATAGCGATACCAACGGCGGAGATGAATACAACAGCAGTAACAGTGTCATCCGTGGACCAATGTGGACAATGACGCCAATAACTCTCAAACTGGATACCCTGTGGTCTATCTTGCACATCAGACAACTCTGCACAACAAAACGGCGGCTTGTAGAGGTCCTAAGGCTCGATCAATCGTCTTACAAAGTCATGGATGATCAAATGGTGGTACACAAGTCTTTTAAAATCGAGGATCAAGCCTCTTTAGGGTTGGTTGATAACAAATGAATGTATCGTTAGCCTTCCATGTCTCTTTGGTGTTAGTTTAGTCTAGTCTAGCGATGCTATATGTTGGTTTGTACGGTATGGATGATGATTGTGTAGTATAAGAGATAGTGATTGTATAGGTTGATCTTCAAATAAAGTTTGGTTTTTTCTCATGAAAAGAACTTACCCATCACTTTTACAGGTCATCGGGTTGGATTTGGCTTAAAAAAGGAGGAGATTAGAGTGGGTTTGCTATCTTGTAAAGTAGGGGATCGTTATCACAGGGTATACATCTTTTTTATATGTCTTTCAATAGCATACTTTTTTTGGTAAGGGGGAGAAGAAATCATCATGAGATCGTGTTCTAGAGAAACTTTGTATAGTGAACTTTATCGTCCAGTCCGCTTACCAAAAACAGAATGACGAACATGCTCTTGCTTTTGCCGACACACACCTGTATCCCCCCTCCCCTTCCTATCTGAAGTTCCACTCCTAATTGAAACAACAATATATGGGTACCTTTCTTTCCTCGGTAGGGCGTCTATGGCGAGACTAGAATAGCGTCGGAGTTGGGATGTGATTAATGCAAAAGATGTCGGCGTTTGAAAACGTAAAAAAGGGGTCAGGTACAGGAGGGCACGGGGTGTCTATACAAAAAGACCTCTAGATACCCCCACCCCAACCACGGGTACTTTTTAACCAAGTTACACCGATGGTTGTAGTGAAAATAGGTTCCAATGACTAAGTATGTAAGGGGAAGGGAGAATGATAACATGGGAAAGCAAAGAACCCATGATGTCGAGTATCTTTTGGCCTGCATCCTCGTCTTCCAAAGAGAAAACACATAAATAGAGCGTAATGTTCTTCTTCTTTTTATCTTAATCCTTGTCTTCTTATGGTTCCTTCAACTACTTTAACTCCCAGCCATCTTCACCAGCCTTTGTTGCACACATCGAGGAGTCGAGCTAGGTCTGTCACTTTCCCACTTGCTGCCAAATATACCTATCGTGCCTGTCCTATCTGCTCTGAACGACTCTTGGTCCGACTTGATGGGTCACTGGTTTTCAAATGGATCAACTATCACTTTTCAACACGGCATCATGAATGGATGCATGTGGTAGTCAATCTTCATGAATCCTGACTTTTTCCATCCTTGCACCCCAAGTACTATGTTTTGCCTCCCCCACCGGAATCCCAATTGGTCAAATCTTCATGTCGCCACTCTAAACAAGCCTATTACTTCTATGACCCCTCTCTCCATGATTGATCACTATGACATATACCCTAACAACATTCCTTTGTAATAAGATGTGCTATCTACTATCATTGTCATAGAGTCATCACCTCATTCAATAAAGCCACCATATACCCCCTTCCGTCCCCACACACTATATCTAACCAGCCAATCAGCACTCTTCATTATCAAGTCCGTGCATACACCGTTTTTATTTTCGACTATGGTATCAAAACAGTGGATAAAAGTAAAACCAAACTAAGTAACAACAAACTATCACTTGATACAACTACATCTAGTAAATAAACAAAGAGGCAAAAGCATGATGAATGTATTTCTGAAGAAGCGAGATGTCTTTCCTATTACCTTTCTATGTCCCCCCCCCTCTTTATATGCGGTCGTTCGCTCCATACCGGACGGAGTGATAGTTTGATTGCCAGTTCCTGGCCCCAAAAGGCGGATGCTTAGTTTGAGGGCGGATCTCGTACAAGAGAAGCCCGTTCTGCTTCTTTGTTTGGTATTTGGTGTTTGGTGTTGTTGTTTTTGGGTTGGCGGGAAAACATAGATCGAAAGGTAATCAATTTAGACAAGCAAGATCCCTGATTTCTTTTTTTGTAACTTACCAGCGTCGCTTATCACTAGAGGGGCACTGTATGCATGATCCAAGGGTGGTGATGGGGATGATGATAGTGGGTGAAACCTTTCCTGTACTTTATCTGTCGCATTTGTGTCGATGGTTCTACTGATGACGGTAATAATAAGGGGCTGTTCTGAGATGGTCATCATATGCGCCTTCAAAGTTCCAAAGCGTATCAAAAGGTCAAATTAGATCATCTGCTCCTTTCACTAGAGTATACTTTATATCCTTTACATACCTATCTATGAGACACCACCTTTCTATGCATGGAAATAAAACAGTGGAATCATTCTTGTCAAACAACAATGGTAGATGCACATGTTGCCAATTGGTGAATGAGGTCTAAATGGTTGGTTGCATGGTGCCAGAGTGCGAGGGGAAGTGAATGCCGAAAGTAAGAGTATGTTGTGTTGCGACAAACTTCAAAAGAGATGATCAGGTTATCGTTAAGGTGCAGGCATGGTTATACTTGTAATGCAATGGCTTCATTGAAGATCCAACTTGAGAGCCGTCAAACATATTTGAAGAGAGAATGTCAACAATACATGCATCTGAATTGGTATGGTGAGTCTAAGGTAAACCACTGGCAACAGTAGCTGCTGTAATATGTATGCGTATGTGGTTGCTGCGCTGAGATTTTGGGAAAGTAAACAAAACAAAAGAGAAAGATAAAAAAAGATCCCCCCTAAAAGTACCTGAAAAGCGGAGTTTAAATATTTTGCAAAAGCTCGGTAAGCCATAGTAAAGGGAATGTGACCAATGGTGATCCATTCAGCCACATCAACTATCATTTGAGGTATCAGTAAAGCTACTTTTATTGGTAATACGACAACACAGCTTGTAAGATACTATTCGCATATGCTTATACTTTTGTTTGTTGTGTTCAGCAAGGTGAATTAGTCGCCCACATGGACCAAGCCCGCTTCTCTGACTGGCTATAGCTGGCCCAATTCCCGAGAGAAATACAACAGTAATGTATTCACCAAGATGCAATACACACCTTTACCTATACTGACAAAAAAAGGCACAACCGGTGAAATTTGAGAGGCAACGTGGTCGAAGAAAAGTAAAGGATCGTCATTTCAAACTCCGCCGTCATCCGTTCCTCCAAATCAAGTACACGTTGGATCCATGACGATGGTGATTCTAGGAATACCTATTATAACAATATAAAAGATGATGAAGTAGTGCTTTCATTCATGCATTCGGTTAGAATGACAAGAAGATTCATGCTAGGAAGCCGGATCAGCCGAAACTTGTGCTCGTTCTTTTGATTATTCCGATCCATCTTTTGTTGGTTATTGTTCCATATAGCCACTCATAGGTGTAGAAGGGTAGATATATGAAGTATGAGTGGTGTCCTTGCCATGGTAAGAGGTAAAACGGAAAAAACGAAAGGATGGAAATGAAATCATGCTGAGATGAATATTTAAACCCCGCCTGCATGAAAATGACTTGTCATCATCACGAACTTGAGAGAGCATGATCACTAGACTCTCCGAGGCACAGGTTTCAATTATAGAACAAGTTTATAAACAACAAGACAACAAAACTCTCTAAACCAATAGAAACAAGCAAAGTTATCATGAAGCTGGACCCTTGTTTCTTCATCAGTTCAGCCCACACCTTTGACTCATGCACTTTTGTTCTTGCTGGGCTTTTTTATTTTGAGATTGCTTAGTATAAACATCAAGTCTATATATAACTCTGGATCAATAGACCACAAAGGGTGGAGGAAAGGTGATGATTAGAAGAAAATGAGGAACAGATCAAACTTGAATACAAACACAACCCTATTTCCTCAAAAAGACCGACATAAATACAACTCGGCT
Source organism: Absidia glauca (assembly GCA_900079185.1). Lineage (NCBI taxonomy): Eukaryota > Fungi > Mucoromycota > Mucoromycetes > Mucorales > Cunninghamellaceae > Absidia > Absidia glauca. The sequence continues at coordinate 126,975 of LT550653.1, forward strand.
TTCATTTTACTCTCCCTTTCTCTCTCCCTTCTTTTCTTTTCTACATACTTTCTTTATACACATACTGCCAAAACATCATCATCATCACAATGCTTTTAATCTCTGAGGCTGACCAATACATGGGGTACGCAGTAGCTTCTCATTTAGGTCGATTTCCTCATCTTCGGTCGAAGATTCGACTGATGTGTAAAAACAAGAAGATGTGTCTCAACTTTGAAAACAAGGGGATGGATGTCCGAGCAGTAGATTATACCCATCCTCATCACCTATCTTTGGCTCTAAGAGGCGTGGATCACCTTATCATGGCTGTTGGGTATGACAACAATCGGGTTGCCATGGCAAAGCATCTGGTTCAAATGGCTGTGCAGTCGGGGATTCAATCTATCGTCCTGATTTCTCATGTGGGGGCGGCATCTCATTTGCATGATTCCTTGAAACAGTATGCGGAGATTGAAAAATTGGTCGTCGAGACTGAATGCCAGTGGACTATTCTCAGGTAACGATATATACACTACAAATCCTCACTCCATTCATTCACACGATTCGTTTTTCTTCTTTATAGACCTGATTGGGTGAATCAAAACTTCCATTTGTGGGCCCCATTCATTGAAAAACATCGTCATTTACCACTACCCGTACCGGATGATACCGAAATGTGCCCGATTGATATTACTGATATCTGCAAGGTGATCGAACAATTACTGGTGGTGGATGGTAGGGAGTGGAGATCTGAACTGGATGATCTACATGATGGACAAGTCTACACATTAACAGGCTCACAAATGACAAATCCAAAATCTTTGGTGCAAATGTTGTCACAGGCCACTGGGTATGCCAAGATGGAGTACAGGTGGACAAGACCAATGGATCTAGCCTACTATCTGCAAGAATTGAAACGGGATATCTGGTTCGATGCTCGTCTTAAACAGGAAAATGCACAAATATACCGCGATGACCTTGACAATTTCAACTACCGCTCCAAAGCCTTCGCAGCTCCCACCAGTAAGTCCAGTTTCAGGGGGGGGGGAACAATCATGAAAAGGTGACTGATTGACAACTGTTTCCGTAGATACTCAAATCCAAACCATGCTAGATTACTTTGATTGGATCCAGACAACGTCAAGTAGCATCATCATTCCACATGCACCTATGATTACGTCCCTCCCATGTCGACCTCTTCGAAAGTTCTTCCAAGAAAATGCAAACACATTCAAACCCAGAGTATAGCTACTATAATATGTCTAATGTTATGTATAGCCTGTTAATATTCTCACACTATGATTAATAAACATCTGCATATGCACTTGAATCAACTACTGTCACAATAAAACAGCCATCGTTACGATGATGCGGGTTCGTTCAAGCGAAAATTTGGTCTTTCGCCCTTAACCTGTCGGAGTTTCAAATACACAGACAAAAGATCTTCTTTTTCCCCTCCGCCTCCTTTCGCTTCTTCTTTGCTTCCCCATTACTTTTTTCTTACCATCGACTTTGCCATGGCATACTCTCTGACACAAACTATGCTTGACGATCCTTCACGATGACAGCAAGGGTAAGCCTCCTTTTCAGCATCCTCTCCACCTCTCCCTTACTTTGCTGACATTAACATCTTCCACCATTACTCTTCTTTTTCTAAGCAGATCGAATAGATGGCAACGGATATAGACTCTCTAGCATCAGGACGCAAAGGATTACGAAAAACAAGGGAAACCCTCTCAATTATTTTAGGTGCACTCACTTTTCCATTGCAGATTCCGTAGACATTGCACTGTTGAACATCACTACTTGTTTGCCCGCTCACCCTTTGCCCACTACCACTGACACTTTTGGCACCGCTGGACAGCTCTCCCCTCCTTTACTCCCTTGGTCATGGCACTAGATTAGACACTCCATGACAAGTCCTTGACATAGTTTGCAGCCTTCCCTACACTGACATATAGCTTAACCATAGTCTCTTCAATCAATAAAACTTAATTGAAACCATTCGCACCACTAGAACACTACCGTCTCGGCTCGTAGTGCCGAATTTGAACGAAGAAACCGAGATGTTTGGAGAGAGACAGCACTTAATGTGGGAGCCATAGGGGCTATCACTGTGTATTTATGTAGGCGTTTATTATGGACCAAAGGTCCCCCTTTGTGAGTAAGTAACGACCATGGTGAGTGGGTGGGGGGTTTGTAGTTTTTGAAAATTTGAACTTTTGACAACTCATCGATTTTGAGCTCCATTTTTTTTTGGTAAAGAATACCCTTATTTCACAAAATCGTGATAGACAACCAACCTTAAAATTTCACATGTAGCAAGATGCAATCTATATCTATTGAAATGTATCAAGAAAAAGCTACAGCTATGTTGTGTTCATCTGTTAACGCTACACAAAGCCCCGAAAAGCGACTGATTGGAATCTCCCCAAAGTTGGCAATCTTTCAAGGGTACCCAATATGCTTATCATCATTAGATAGATACGTAATACATCTCTTTCTATGTAAAATTCAATGTAGGGTTGTATATCCTGCTGACAAGAATATGCATGTCCAAGAAAAGTGGCACTTTTTCACTGGGAATGCTCCAGACAGAACCATCCGAACAGAACCAACCTGCGTATCCTGAGTTTTGCCGATAATGATGACTTACATGGCAGGGGACTCTCTCAGTCACTGACTTCAGTCCCGGTCATAGATGGGACTCAACTTGAAATGAAGATAAAACCGCCCCTGCCCACACACTCTTCCAACAATGTGTCTTGCACTCTAGATTTCAAACCCCGATTGGCTATAAGTTTGTATTTTTTGCCCGTCCTATTTTTTTGCTCCTTCTTCCCCTCGTCATTACTTTTTTGCCTACAATGTCATTCTCTTTACTCCACGACGTCGAACGAACGAACGGTAACTCTCCTCTTCTCACGCCATGTTCATCTTTTGCTTACCATTACTAACTTTTTGCCTTTGGCATCGATCCTCTTTCTTTTGACACTAGATCGGCTACAACGATGACGACAGCAATAGGGACGACGACGATGCTAATGGCGACTCCACCACTGCTTCATGTCGCTCAAAAAGGCACTTTTAAAATTTTCAAATGTAAAAAACATGGGGAAACCCTTGCAATTTTTTTTTAGGTGCACTCCCATTCCATTGTAGAATCTCGTAGTCCAAATTACTAATAAAAGTGTACCAATTCTTTGCCCATACCCTTCCACTACTATCTTTGATACTTTTACACAGCTTGGCCGTCTTTGTCTGCCTCTATTTGCTTGATTTGCTTGATTTTTACAGTAGTTTAGTCCTTCTCATTACAACCCGTCGCCATTTACACGTTAGCTTAACTCCGGCCTCAAACATAGTCTGTACCATAGCCCATTAATCCTATTGTACCAATAAAACTTTGTATGTATGCGAAGATAGATCTTACTATCATGTACATGTCATTAGATTCATTCCATCTAGTAAACCACTGGTGTTTTAGGAGTAGTCAATGATGAGCTACCCATCTGTAGTTTTGTCTTTATAGTGTACATGGTATTGTCATGGTTGTAGATTTGAGAGACGTCTTTCATAGGATGGTTCAAGTAGGTTTTATTGATGGAATAGGACTAAGGGCTATGGTACAGGCTATGCTTGGGGTCGTAGTCAAGCTAATGTCTAATGGCAACAAGCTGTTGTAATGGGAATGACTAAACTGCTGTAGAAAGTAAGCAAATGGAGGTGGACAAAAACGGCCAAGCTGTATAAAAGTATCACTGATAGTAGTGGAAGGGTATGGGCAAAGAATTGGTATACTTTTATTAGTAACTAGGACTACGAGATTCTACATTGGACTGGGAGTGCACCTAAAAAAAAATTTGCGAGGGTTTCACCATGTTTTTTACATTTGAAAATTTTAAAAAGAGCCTTTTTTGGGCGACAAGAAGTAGTGGTGGAGTCGTCATTAGCATCGTCATCGTCCCTATTGTCGTCGTCATCGTCGCAGCCGATCTAGTGTCAAAAGAAAGAGGAACGATGCAAAAGGCAAAAAGTTAGTAATGGTAAGCAAAAGATGAACATGACGTGAGAAGAGAAGAGTTACCGTTCGTTCGTTGGTTTGCTCGTTCGTTCGTTCGTTTGACGTCGTGGAGTAAAGAGAATGACAATGGAGGCAAAAAAGTAATGACGAGGGGAAGAAGGAGCAAAATAAATGGACGGGCAAAAAAAAAAAAACTTATAGCCAATCGGGGGTTGAAATCTAGAGTGCATAGGCACACATTGTTGGAGGAGTGTCTGGGCAGGATCGTGTTCCTGAGCTTCAATTTGCAGCAGAGTCCTAACATATCAGAGCGAGCATGCTACTACATTCTCATGCTATGATGTGGACTTACCTTTTGAATGACAAATAGGCTGGATCAGAGAAGAATGAATGTTGCCATTTGGGATAGCAGGAAAGAGTTACCCTGTGTTCGTCGTTCAAGGAGGTTGTATATAGGGTGAGTCGTTCTTGGTGCGGTGCTAATGTCGATGGAAAGAAAAAAAAGTAATGAAGAAACAAAGAAGAGGAAAAGAATAGGATTGAAGGAAAAAGTGGACATTGTATCATAGTCAAAATCGGCGGATGTTGAAATCCAATGGGGGGCTGCAAATCGCCTGGCGCACCGAAGTTCCCACTTTCCAGCAAGGCGGAATTTGAAATGCCAGTCTACAAGAAGTCATGCATAGACTGCACCATCTGCATTTTCAGGGTATATACAAAACCAAAAGAACCAATTGTCCCTTTAAGACCACTGCTAGACGAGAATAGAACTTTTAATGGGCTGATGATAACGACTAAGACTAATAACAACGAGGATCTATTACTATCTATCTACGATAAGCTATCTATACCGACGAGAGCCTTTTTTGATTTGATTCCATTTATGCTTGCCGTGTAGCCACCAGTTGCGTACCTGAAAGTGCCCTGATTTAATCCGAGTGCATGTGTTACTGATAAGACTAGCGGCGTTGAAGGAAGAGGAGGGAGGAGAAGCCAATGCATCTGGTCGGGTTCGGAGGTCTTGTCGATAGATATCCGTCCATGATAATTCTTGTTGCTGCTGTATGTACAAATTCTCCGCCGTAGGTGAGGTGGAATTGCCGTCCATGGGATTGCCGCCGTTCGTGGTACCGAACATTGGTGTTGGATCATTACCCAAAGAAGGCACAGGCGGAAGTGGGTCTGTACGAGATCGAGATTTTGTTCGCGTGGCAGTTGCTGATGTGGATCGGACTCGGCTCAAGGAAGGATGGTGCTGGGGATACTGGTCGGAAAGATTTGAGGCAAAGATGGAAGCGCTTTCTGGATCTGATACAGAGTTCATCCTTGTCGAATAATGGGTATGTTGCTGTGGATGAGGGTAGTGACATGGTGGTAAACATTGAGAATGGTGTATTGATTCGCAGGTGTGAGGTTGATACAGTGGCTGATGGCAAGGGTCATGTGGGTGCTGCGTCGACGATAAAAAGGTTGAAGGCGACGGTGATAACGTACATGGTTGATAGTGAGGATGGGCTGGTGGGACATAAGATAACCTAGAGCTTCCACAAAAGTTGGTTTGAGAGCATGGTAGGATAGGAGGCCGTGTGAGTGTGTCGTTTTGATAAGGGCCAAGCCGTTGATGGTGGTAGTTGTGAGACAATAAGCACGGATCTTGTTTACTTGGTTCATTCATACTACAAGTATCACACGATCTTGTCAAGTTGTTAATCTGCTGCTGCTGCTGTAGTTGCTGTTGTTGTAATGAGTGCATTAGATTTAGCTGATTCGATAGTTGTTGAAGCATCAAGGACAATTGATGATCAGGTCCCAGAGGCGCTTTAGATGGCAAGTGAGGCACGGAGCAGACCTTGTTGTTCTTTCTGCCAAACATGTTCGTCAACCACGTGGGGGATAGCCGTCAAGGTGTTTGAAAGAGAGCAAGGGAAAATAATAGTAGAAAGAAGAAGTCGAGGAATGGAAGAAAGGGGAAGGCCGCCTGAATTACCGCAAAGGAACTTTTTTTCCAGGCTGGGCTTATCGGGGTTTGAAAAATGCCCCTCTTTGTAAATGCAAGCAGCTGTTAACAAAGAGCAAAGCTGTACATAATAGGAATGGTCTGTTGTATACAACATACGATTGGTTTGTTCAAACCATGCGGGTAATAATGAAAACTTGACATGATACATGTCTTAGGAGACGTGGAAAGGAACTGGCCTAGTATGTAAAAAGTTCCCAAAATGGTAAAACTATGCATCCCCAGTTCTTTTGCTTATATCGCCAGCGAGCTAAAACACACTGTCCGGTGACAATCGACTTCTTATTCAGTAACGTAAACACCAATATGGCTTGCCATTCGTTCCTACATAGAAGCAATAAGAGACCAAAAGTACAGAAGGCATCATCTCTCTCACTGTCAAATCATGAGGTTTGTCTCCACAAATGTTTCAAACTCCGATGCGGGCTATAGAACGTCAGGGCGCGCATGATCCTTTTTTAGATTTCTTCTCTCCTTCTCTTCACTTTTTTTTTTCGTTTCCTATTTAATCTCTTGCAAACTCCCTTTTACATCCTCTAACTCTCCATTATCATTCTTCCTTTACTTGTTTACCATTGACCATGACTTTGATAAGCAGCCCTGAAAAAGAAATCTACCCAGCCGCCGTTAACAAATCTGCACAACCTCCACACGATGGTGACAAGACAGTGGCTGTTGTAAAACATTATGAAGAAGAGCAGATCGAGTATGTCCCTGATGAAAAAGCTTCAAATCGGAAGGCCCTTTTTTTGGTCCTAAAAGCATTTGTGGGCACAGGGGTGATTTTTCTTCCTGGAGGGTAAGACCTTTCGCATATTGCTGCACCTCCCTCTTTTTATGTAACTAACCTATGCTTCTAGATTCGTCAATGGTGGATTGATCCTTTCTATTCTCTTAATGTTGGTGATTGGAGGTATCTGCATGGTGGCCTTCCTCCTACTGATCAAAGCGCAACGAATTGTGGGGGGTGACTACGGGCAGGTGGCCTACCAGCTCTATGGCCAATGGCTTCGGTATCTTATCCTCTTTTTCCTATGTCTCAGCCAAATGGGATTCGCCTCTTCTTACTTGATCTTTGTATCGGAAAACTTGGGCCTGGTGGTGGATCAACTTAGCCATTGCCACCGTGCGTTCCCCTCCAACCTTTTCATCTGGCTGGTCCTCTTGATTATCATCCCTATCTGTATGGTCCGCAAGATCGAAAAGCTCTCCTGGAATGTCATTATTGCCGATGTGTTTATCTTGATTGGTTTGGTCAGCGTTATTTACTTTACGTCGGATCAGATCGCTCACAACGGGCTGGGTCCTAAATTGGAAATGGTCAATACATCGAACTTTGCCCTGATGATTGGAACGGCGGTATTCTCATTTGAAGGCATTGGGATGGGTAGGTTGGATTGAGAAGGACAAAGCGGTGATTAAAAAACTGACCCCCCTTTCTTTTCTTGTTTTAGTGGTTCCCATCATTCAAGGCATGAAGCACCCTGAACAATTCCCCAAGGTGCTGACTCTAGGGATGATCATATGTACCTGTCTGTTTATTTTAATCGGGACGTTAGGGTACGCAGCCTATGGTGAAAACACACATGCCTCTGTTGTTTCCAATCTGCCTCACCAAAACGGTCTAGCCATCACTGTACAGCTCTTCTACGCCATCGCCATCATCTTATCCTCCCCCTTTGTCCTCTTCCCTCCTCTCTCGATCGTAGAACATGGAATCTTTGGCACCACGCACTCGGGTCGGCTCAGTCTTAAACACAAATGGTACAAGAATCTCGTCCGGGCATGTGTGCCATTGGCGTGCGCTGGGCTAAGCTATGCTGTTGGATCGGACGGCTTGAACCAATTCGTTGCCCTGATCGGATCTCTTTGCTGCATGCCTCTATGCTTTATCTTTCCAGGTACGCACACGTGGCACTTCGTTTTAGCATCAGGCAAACTAAACCATACCATAATTCTTCTTTCTCTAGGTCTATTCCATTACAAGGTGACAAACAGCACATGGGCAAAGGTCGGGGATGTAATCATGGTACTTTGGGGCTTCGGAGTTATGATCTTTACTTTGTACATCAACATTTTGTCCTGGATCCATCCATTGTCCGCTACGAATGAATCACCCATTGGCAGCTGTCCATTGTAGAATCACACCTATCGGTTACCACCCTCCACAACATAGACCAGCTATTTGTATACTGAAATAAAACCTTATTACATCAACACATTTGTTTATTGTTGGATATATGCAGGCATCGGAGATGAGGGGAGGGTATGTTGGTATAATTTATGTACTGAATTTGACATCACTACCCTACATTCTACATGCGCAATACAACTACTGGTAGCTACCCTATTCTAAAACTACTGTCCATATGAGGAATCATTGTTCGGTTTGCGACCCCTTTTCCGTCAGGCCTTCTTCTTTGGTCCCAGTGGTGTGTGTTTCCTTGGATTGAGGTTGAGACTGGTGCTGAGCGGACGATGCATTCGGATCGGGTAGCTGATTATAGTCTGTCGAGCTAAGTTTTGTGTTGTTATCGGTATCATCATCAGCAGCAGGTGTATCCAAACCTTCGTCGTCGTCGTCGTCATCATTATCATCATCATCAGCAGCATCTTTGGAAGTATCCTTCTTTGCAGCTTGAGACTTCGTCATTGCCAAGTTGATCCGCTATAAACAAGAAAAGTCAAATGAGTCGTTCTATGCATGAATTCAACCCCGTCTTACCGTAGCCAAACGATATTCAAAGTCGTATTTGCTGTATTTCAAAGCCGCTTCCCAAAAAGTGTTGCATCGCTTCTTGTTGTCCAATCCCCAGGACACAACGCCAGCCTCCCTAGCAACAGGGCCAAAAAAAAAAGTGAAGGTGAGTTTCCCCTGAATCGATTTCGAACTCCGACCTACCAGTATGCAAACGGCACAATCCATCGATCAATCTTGATAGAATCCCTATGGTCAATAATCCAATTAAGGTGTATGATAGAATCTCGGTATCGACCCATGGCATTTTGGATGGAAGATTTGATCAAAAGGATGGCCCCTCGTTGGTCGTAATACTTTGGTGCGGGTGTTTGCGGCAACAGCTCCTTGGTCCGAATATCAAGTTCGATTTGTTCCGCCACGACGATGTGTGCATGAGCCTGATCCACCGCCTCCAAGCACCGTAAAAGTTGATCGTAGTCCATAAAATCGAAGGCATTGTATAGGCACAGGTATTCCAAAGCACATACCGTCATATCCATATCTTGATAGCCACTTGATTGTAGGGTTGTGACTTTGCGCACCACATAGGATTCCATCATGGCCGTGCTAGAGGACGATTTCGAAGCCACCATGAGATCAGGGACTTGAGCAAACGCCAGGATCGCTTCGGTTCGTTGACCCATCATCTCCAAGCATGCCCCTTGAAGGTATCGGAAGATCGCTGGTGACCAGTACTTTTCCTTGTAGAGCATTTCAAAGATCTTGGCCGCTTCACCCCATTCTTGTTGCATCATGTAGTTGAATCCAATTTCGTAGCTGCAAACGTGTAGGATTTCCACTTCCGCCCATTCGTTTTTGCTGATTTCGATGCCGTACATGAATGATTGGGTGGAGAGGGTCAAGTTGCGTGCTAGGCGTGATGTTCGTCCAGCAAAGTATAAAAAGAAGGCCGAGTTGGGATAAGTTCGCTGGGCATCAAGTAGAGTCTATCAAATGTGAGAGTGTGAGTAACTGGTCCATTCTTTCCTTCTTCTTTACCTCAATGGCGGGTTGGGTGTATTCATCTCCAAGCACTTGAGGGCAAAGAGAGGTCAACACAGTATAGTATGCCAATAACCTATCAACCATAATATTATATGAGTCTCATATCCCCATCCCAAATGTTCTTTCCCTCTTCCTCCTCCATTGTCTTTGCCTTACATTAAGGATGCCATAGGGGATCGAATACGGCGGTCTTCTAAACAGAGCTTTAACAAAGCAAAGCCGAGGTGTTTATCAGCTTTCCAACCAAATGCCGATACTACACGAAGGATCTTTTGAGGTAAGCTTGCCAATATCAGGTGGACAGTTCCAATCCTACAGCACACGTTGTTAGCATTCCCATCATTTGGACAATAAAAGGGACGCATGATAGATCCTCCTTACCCAAATTGAATACCCGAGACAGTATCCCGATCAATAAAGTCTTCGTATTCTTGACCCATCCGCTTGTATTCCTGCCATACCAAGCTATAACTAACATATGCTAACAAAAAAAGAATTAAAGGTTAGGCCATCCTAATCATAACCACTCTTATCCTCCTTACCTCGACGCAAGTTCAAGCCGCATTTGATATAGTTCATGACATTCTCCTGCAAGAGTTGCAAGATCGCCATTTGGAGACAGCATTCGGCCTTGACAACATGAGCACGCAGGACCCCATTCGGCAAAAAATCGACCCCTTCTTCTTGGATAGAGCGCTTGGTAACAGGTTTCGGACTGACGGGTAAACCTCCTGAGCTTCGAGAGTACTTGATATGCTGGTAATAGCTGGATACATAGGACACCACAGAGTCGCCGACGTTTTTCTTGGTGGCAACGTCGATCTGTGCATTGGCCAAGTTGTACGTGGTGGTGAGAACCTGGATCGCATTCTTCGTCGCACTGTCGTCAGACGTCTACAAAATTAACAGAAGAATTAAGTGATTCGTTACATCTCCACGGGTGAAAAGGCTTACCATGATGGCTATTTGAGGTTGAAGAAGAAGGAGGAGAAGAGTGTGATGTCAGATGTTTGGCTTTGTTGTAAGTCTTTTCCTGAGTTTGATTCTTACCTTTCAGGAACGCCATGGAGCCAAGTCCCAAAGCGTGCAAAGGTTCACTATTATCAAGTGGTAGTTAATGATCATTACCCTCAAATCTATCTACTAAACTTACAACTGGGCATATTTGTCAAACAAGGCCTTGGCCTTCATGAATCGGTTGTTGAATAGATGGCGAATGGCACGCAGGATAGGTTCGTCTATATATGAAGGTCGGTCAGTCTAGCCATACACCCTCTTGTTTGGTTGATTCTTACCTGCTTTTTCTTGTTGTCGTGGTGACAGTTGGTTCGGAAGCATTTGTTTGAGATCAATAGTGCTGACGGAGATCAAATTGGCATTGCTATCCAGACCAAAATCATCATCGCTTGTTCTTCCATTATCTAGGGTCAAAGGAGGCGGGGTTCCTGGGCTAGGCGGCGAGATGTCTTGTATTGTGATAGATTGCGGAATGGGCGAGGGTGGTTGTTCATATAGCACTTGTGTTGGTGAGGAGGCTACTGGTTCTTCTTCCTTGGACGCTTGAATGGATTGTTCTTGACGAGAAGACGAGGGGTTTTTCTCCACCGAGGTTTGCAAGGCATTGATCACCAAACTGAGTTCTTGTCCATCGTTATCAATGTCGCTTTCATCGTCATCAGATAATGGGTCGTCCACTTTCAAGGTTGCCACTTTGTCATCTTGTAGAGAATCAGTCATGTTGGAGAAAGTGAAAGAAAGAGGAAAAATGAAAAAAAGCGGAGTCGAAAAGCTTATGGGCCCTAATTTTTTTGGTGCTACCCGTCCCGATAAGGCTGACTAGCTGCCCTATTTCTCAAAACTGAGATGGACAATCCACCTTCAGAATTTACATAAGACAATATGCAATTCATATCTTTTGAATGATACCAAAGACAACTCTTTCCTGTGTTATATGCGTCTGTAAACACTATACAAAGCCCCAAAAAGCGACTGATTGGGGGACACCATATATCATAAATGATCCAAGAAGACTCAATATCTTTAACATCATTCGATAGATAGGAAGCTCGCCTTTCTTCATGTTAAATTTGAAGTATGATTATGTGTCTCACTTGAAACGAAATGGATCTCCAAGAAAAGTGATATTTTTCATGGGGGAATGCTACAGACAGAACCACCGGGACAGAACCATTCTGTGTATGCTGAATTTTCCGGGCAATAAGGACTGATATGGCGGGTCCCTTACTTGAGTCCCGGGCATAGCTGGGACTCAATTCGAGATGAAGATAAAACCGCCCCGCCAGACACAGGAATGGTCTTACTCTTCTCATCGGGATTCGATCGGCAAGGCCTTCGCTTCTCGTGGTATCAGGTCCAACAAAAAGACACATATGAATTGCGGCTCAATAGCTCGTATGGCAGGTAATGGGTGTGCGAACGTGGATCAAATACGACGCCAAGGCCGATGGAACAATACAACGATAAACAGCGCATATCTCACCAACCTCCCAAGAGAATTGGTGCGATCAATGGCAGGCTTCTTCACATATGGTTGATTCTTTTATCTTGCACGTACCGCCCTTAACCCACCTACCAGCCTCTGCAAGAAGTTGTTCCCGGCGATCGGCGAATGACATGACCGACTGGCGGCGAAAGAGCTCAGTCCTGGCGATCCTATTTAACCTACCGTCGCTGAAAATGAATTTGTACAGGTGATCATGATGTTCAGGAAGACTTTTATACAAGACTCGGTGCTCATGATGGATTTCCACCCCTGCTATCCCATTTGGCAACATTCAATCTTCTCTGATCCAGCCTATTTGTCATTCAAAAGGTAAGTCCACATCATAGCATGAGAATGTAGTAGCATGCTCGCTCTGATATGTTAAAGATGTGCTGCAAATTGAAGCTCAGGAACACGATCCTGCGCCTATGCACTCTAGATTTCAACCCCCGATTGGCTATAAGTTTTTTTTTTGCCCGTCCATTTATTTTGCTCCTTCTTCCCCTCGTCTTTACTTTTTTGCCTCCATTGTCATTCTCTTTACTCCACGACATCAAACGAACGAACGAACGAGCAAACCAACGAACGAACGGTAACTCTCCTCTTCTCACGTCAAGTTCATCTTTTGCTTACCATTACTAACTTTTTACCTTTTGCATCGTTCCTCTTTCTTTTGACACTAGATCAGCTACGACGATGACGACAGCAATAGGGACGACGACGATGTTAATGACGACTTCACCACTGCTTCATGTCGCCCAAAAAGGCTCTTTTTAAAATTTTCAAATGTAAAAAACAAGGGAAACCCTCGCAATTTTTTTTTTTTGGTGACTCCCATTCCATTGTAGAATCTCGTAGTCCAAGCTACTGATAAAAGTATACCAATTCTTTGCCCATATCCTTCCGCTACTATCACTGATACTTTTACACAGCTTGGTCGTTTTTGTCCACCTCCATTTGCTTACTTTTTGCAGCAGTTTAGTCATTCCCATTACAATAGCTTGTTGCCATTAGACTTTAGCTTAACTACGACCCCAAACATAGCCTGTACCATAGCCCCTTAATCCTATGCCATCAATAAAGCCTACTTGAATCATCCTACGAAAGACGTTTCTCAAATCCATAACCATGACAATACCATGTACATTATAAAGACCAAATTACAGATGAGTAGCTCATCATTGACAACTCCAAAAACACCATTGGTTTTCTAGTTGTAATGAATTTAATGACATGTACATGATCGTAAGGTCTATTTTCGCATACATACAAAGTTTTATTGATACAATAGGATTAATGGGGTACGGCACAGACTATGTTTAAGGCCGGAGTTAAGCTAATGTGTAAATGGCGACGGGTTGTAATGAGAATGACTAAGCTACTGTAAAAATCAAGCAAATGGAGGCGGACAAAGACGGCCAAGCTGTGTAAAGGTATCAAAGATAGTAGCGGAAGTGCATGGACAAAGAATTGGTACAATTTTGTTAGTAACTTGGACTACGAGATTCTACAATGGAATGGGAGTGCACCTAAAAAAAATTGCGAGGGTTTCCCTTGTTTTTTACATTTGAAAATTTTAAAAAGAGCCTTTTTGGGCGACATGAAGCAGTGGTGAAGTCGTCATTAACATCGTCGTCGT
>LT550653.1:163809-185061 GCA_900079185.1 Absidia glauca
TCTGGGTACTCTTTTATCTTCCCATCAACGTTTTGTCTTTTGCATCAAGACTCTCTGTTTTCGACATTACATAGGCTACGACGATGACGACGACGATAACAACGACGATGACGACGATGACGACTCGCCCACTGCCTTATATCACAAAATAAGGCTGTTTGAAATTTTTTAAATATGAAAAACAGAGGGAAACCCTTGAATTTTTTTTTTTGTTTGACATGCATCCACCCATAGTAGATCTTCTATCCATGCACTGCTGAAATGCACCATCCCTTGACCCAATTCCCTGCGCCCATTATCACGGATACTTTGGCACCGCTGGACTGCTCCTGTCTTCTTCTCATGTCCTAGGTCATTACACTAGACTAATCACTCCATGTCAAGGTGCTCCCATAACAAGTCATGTAGATAAATAGGCAGCTCCCCCTCCCCTCCACCGTACACTCACTTAGAGATATAGGTTATTCACATTCAGCCAATAAAAAACTACTTGAAACCATCTTTGTACATTCACTTTGAACAACCTCGCAAGTTAAAAATCATCATGCATCTCCTCTGTATCATATATAGCCTTGACAACCAATCCGTGATTCCACCAATTCCACCCCATCATCATGCTACGCATATCATAGCCATCACTAATAGCCCTGCTGTGTCTACCCGATTGAACATCCATTTGCTTCACCCGCCAAAGACAGATTGGTTTCATTAGATGTTTATTTCTATTTATACACAATGAGAGAGAGACGACTAGGTAGATAAAAAGGGAAAGAGTATATATAATCATTAGATACAAAACAAGAAGATAGTAAAGGAGCGGGTGTGGTAAGGGTACGTAAGGAAGAGAGAGAGAGAGAGAGAGAGAAACGAATACTAGTGCAAAAGTAAGTGTAAAGACGGGACAGTATGATGAAGGGAATATGGGATGGCCAACAAGGTACGGGTCTAACCTTGAGGCTTTTGTTGCGTGGTGTCGTAGGCACGGATGATCTTTGTCTGGTCGGTTTCATTTTGAGAGAAGGCATAACCACGGTTGCGCTTGAGACGCTGGATCCGACGGACCTTGTTGACAGCTTGGCGGAATCGATCCATGCGAGGGCGATAATCTGGCAGGTTGTACTTTTGGATTTCTTGGACGTAATGATAACCAATAGGGGCATACATGCGCTTCACACTATAAAGGCACAAAAGTAAATGACATTGCCCGTTTCTTCATGGTGTGCAATCACTTACTATTTCCAAATGTAATCACGCAGATTGCAGATAAAAGGTACAAGGATGATGAATAGCCAAAAGTTGACATTTCCCCATAGCATTGGTACCATTCCATCATATTCAGGGAAGGTGCTGATCGAGATAGCTCGGCCAATGTATTGTACCACCGGGAGGTAGATAAACCAGACAACCATCGATCCTAAAATAGCAATCCCAGTGTACTTTGTCCAGACACTAAAGTTCGAAATCAAGAAAAAGTCAGATCGGGGTTAAGTATGCGAGATGTGAAGAGATCTGGTCATTTCTTACTCTGTGATTAAAGCGGCTTTCCATAGAATACAGGCCAAAGTTGCCGTAAATACTGCTGTGCCCACCCACCATTGACCGCCATTAACAGCATTAGGGAATACACCATCGATCCTGAAGGCACCGAGACCGAGGAAAAAGAGTAGCTAGATCGGTAAAGAAGAATAGAGTGAGTTCCAGTGTCGATCTTAGTTATCATCCTATCCATTTTGTTCCTTACCAGAGAGTGGTAGACAGCATTTGCAATCCAGCCCCAGAACCGTCTTTGATTGAAGAATTCGTTGCTTTGGCCCAGGATATACATTTGAGGATACTTGTCTAACATTCGCGCTGACACAATTTGATCAAAGATACCGATCGCCAAGGGGGGTAAGAAGGTGAAGATCACATTAAAACAAGACATTGTCCATGATTCGTACAAGGTCGACCCAGAGAATCCATTATAGAAAGCGTACTATGATAAGAAGCAAGACAAACATTAATGAACCCATACTTAACCAAGACTTTCCGTGCATGTTCTTACCCAAAACTGAGTGAGATAAAGCGCCACATTCTTGTAAAAGTAAAAAAAGATCATTTTGGAGAGTCTTTGGTAAGCCCAGGCACCATGGACCAGGAGTAGTTTCTTGAGGAATCGGAATTGAGAGATGGCAAAGTCCGCACTTCGAGCGGCCTGAAGACCTTCTACACCACTGATACCAACACCAACGTGAGCGGCTTGAATCATAGAGACATCGTTGGCACCATCGCCAATGGCGAGCAGAATAGAAGTGTCGAATTTCTTGACCACCTTGACAACAAGCGCCTTTTGAAGAGGGGACACACGACAGCACACAACAGCTTTACAGAGCACCGCCAGATCAAAAAAGATCCGTTCAATGTCTTTTTCCAGAGCAAATGTCAACGCACGACCATCGATTACAAGAGCCAACGGCTGATCACACACAGAGAGAGAGAAAAAAAAAGTAAGTACTAACACCTTTCATGGATTCCAACCAAGAGCCCTTACCTCCATATCTTCACCACGAGCCATGACTTCAGTGACATCCTTGAGCTTCTTTTCCAAAAAGTTCCTTGTATCCCAATGGTTATCTTCGTTGCACACAATCAGGGACATGTCTTCGTTCAGCAGTTTACACGAGTACCCGATATTGATAGCCGTTTCCTGTCGATCGCCCGTCAGCACCCACACCTTGATTCCCGCTTCCTGTAACGTGTGGATAGTGTCAGGGACGCCGTCTTGCAAACGATCTTCAATAGCAGTGGCACCCAACAAAAATAGATCCTTTTCAATCATTTCCGCCGCTCGATCCAGTTCGTCCGCACGGTTCACCAGTGTCGTCGCCGCCTTGTCGTAAATCTGCGACCATCGAGTGTATTCTTCTTCGGGGATTTCACGCATGGCAATGCACAGGGTTCGGAGACCTTCGTTGGCGTAGTCTTCGAGATGGATCAAGGTGGACTCGACGTAGGGGTTGTTTTCGGCGAGACGTTCGAGAATTACCGTATCGGCACCTTTGCAGTAGAGTTTGATTTTGCCGTCGGGGCCCCGGATGATGGCTGACATTCGTTTTCGAGTCGAGTTGAATTCGCACACGTTGAGGACTTGGTATTCCATATCACGACCAAGAGCTGAGATCGTCACTGAATTGGGCCGTCGAGTCTATATGGAGTTGAGTCGGACACGGTTAGTGGCAGGATAGGTACTTCTGTCGTCCCTTCATACTTACATGGAACACATAATTCAGGTCGCTGGCCCCTTTCACCAGGGCACCTTCGTCAGGAGATGAAGCTTGGTACACAATTTCAGCCGTGCCTTCAGGTTTTTCAGGAATGACGGTGTGACAGGTGGACAGGAGAGTGAGGAATTCGTTGATGACATTGGCCGTACCATGAGATTTGAGGTGTTCTTGAAGTTGGGCAAAGTTGTACTGGAGAGAAGGGTCGGTATCGCCATCCCGAGCTTGTTTGTCGGATTCCACTTTATCAGCATAGGACAGACCAGCAATTGAGCACTGTCGGAATTGCATTTCATTACAAGTCAAGGTCCCCGTCTTGTCAGAAAACACAAATTTGACCTATGATAAATGATATTTGTCAGTAACCTCTCACTGCAGGAGTCCAATCTGGTCTTACCTGTCCAAGTTCTTCGATGAGACTGCTACTTCTTGCCACAGCGGGTGTATCGGTAAGTTCGTAGTACATATCCAAGTCGGATTCAATGAGGTAAGAGAGGACAAACTTGACGATTTCCATGGTAACCATCAAACTAAGTTTTAACAGGGGCAAAAAGTCATTAGAATCGCCCATATGTCTTGATGCCGGCGCTGTTTTAAACAACAAACCTGATAGGAATGAAACTGTTGAATAGAATCAAGAAGGTCAGGATGTCATAGCCGAATTCTTGACCTTTGCTTTCTTGATGGATAGGTAGATAGGCCAGTTCTTCACCACGAGTGGACTAAAAAGATGATCAAAAAAGGGGGTACTATTTTAGTGAGACCTGTTGCTACCCGGCCTCTTCGCCCGACCACTTACCGTAAAGAGCATCCCGCCAATGGCACCTCCAATACTCATCAACACAAGGATAGTGAAGAGATACAGAATGTTGCGATTAGTGATATGAGTGACGTTGGAGACTTTGGAAGGCTTTTTACTACACAGAGAAAAAGAGATGCAATTTAAGACACAAGGTTTTCATCAGTGATTATATGCATGTGATTTTTACCTGGAGTTGAGCATGAGCTTTGTTTCATGGCCGGTGAAGACCACGACGCCATAAATCCAATCAGTGTTCCGAAGTTGAGCGCCACGCAGTAAGATCTGAGTTGGGTCTAAAGCATAATCCCTTGTCTTGCCCACTTCATCGCTGGCAGAGGTTGAGAGCACACCATCATAATTGTACAGTCGATTATTAGGTTGTTCCGACTTGATGACACCTTTGAATTGCGATGCTTCCACCGGGGTCAATAAACGGGCCGTTTGGGGCAATGCTTGCTTGATTTTCAAGTTGACTTCCCTAGAGATGAAAATACAACATACAGGTGAGTTTCATTCCAGTGATTAAGCACACCAACTTACCCATCCAAGTTACTAGTTTCGATGTAACATAATCCTTCGGGTTCCGAGCTACTGAGGAGGACGACATCGGCAGGGAAGTTCTCGCCGCCTTCCACACGGAGCATATCACCCACATGCACGTCCCGCCAAGACTTTTCCACGAATTGATTTCCGACTAGCACCTTACATTTCTTTGCATTCAACTCAGCATCCGACCGATGGACACCCTATCCAATGACATCAACGAAGGGTGAGTCCTTGCCTTTTGCTACTTTCTTGGGACTTACCAAATCTTCAGCGAATTCTTTGACAGCGGTGATAAACAAGACAATGCATAATGGGACCAAAGTTGTCCATCTGGAGGTAGGAGACACACCAGGGATTTGCTATATACAACAAAAACGCAATTCTTGGTCAGTCGTCGTCGATCGTCGTTCATTTTCCCTTTTACCTGAATACCAGACACAAACAAGAAAAAGATGTTGGCATATTTGGAGAATTCTTCGTACAAAAACTTTGGCAAAAAAGTGAAGGCTGTGTATTTCGCCGTAAACACCTTGTTGTTCAAGAAGCGTTGCTGGTCGTTGAGTTCGGTGTTGTTGATGTGGATGATACGTTCGCCACCCGGACCCATGGTACCTGACGCCGCTGGAGCCTTGTTCAATACATTGTGGATGGATTCCTTGAGGGAGCCAAAGAAGGATTTGCTGGATCGTCGACCGGCGGTGGTGGGAGGCGTGCGACGGCTGCTACTGGTGGTATCATGAGGGATGCTTGTGGCGGCGGCTGGAGGCGAATTGGCATGGCCGGCAATAGCCGCTTGATGGCTGAGGAGTTGCAAGTCATCGTCATCATCAAACGGAGTTGTATCTTCGTATAACGATGGTGCTGGAAACAAAACAAAGTTAGTTGCTGGCTCAAGACTTTTTTTTCATCCGGCTTTTTCCATCTCTTCTTACCATCAGTAGCAAAGGTATCCGTTCTTTTGAGTTGATGACCTCCTTGTAAATGAGCAGGGGCAGCGGCCGAGAGTGGGGGGTTTCGGGGTTGAGAGGGAGCTGCTGGTGGATAAGATGAATAGGAAGCTTGAGGTGGAGGTTGACCGGCCGACGGATTGTTATGCATGTTGGAAGGAGTGCTTTGTTGTAAATCAATCAAGTCCGATCCATAGTCAGAAGGCGAATAGTGTTGCTGACCTGCATGAGACGAAAGATCAAACTGCTGCTGGTTGTCGTTCGTTGTGGGACGTTGTTGATGGGTTGGAGGTTGACGGGCATCTTGCCAAGGCTCAGATAAGTCTTGGAGATCGTCGAAGGGATTGTTGGAAGCCACGTTGAAAAGGTGTTTGAGGAAGAATAGGAGTACAAGGTAGAGTTTAGAAACAAGACAATGTATTCAAAATCGAGATACAATGTGAGTTGGTGGAAAAAAGTGGGGAAAGAGAAGGAAAGAAGCTCTAGAAGGAAAGAAGCTCTTTCCCTCCTCCCACAAACTTTATAGAAAAATGGCGGCCTTTGAATTTTGCTGTGTTCCGAAAATGTCGGAGTTGCAACTTTTTTTTCTCTTGGCTTTGACCGAGGGGTTCTTTCTTTTTTCCGATCTTCTTCCTTTTGTTTCTTCAAACATGAACAACACTGTCATTGTTACTGGGGCTACCCGTGGAATTGGTCTTGCCATCGCTCATGCATTCGCCAAACTCGACAAGAAACTCATTCTCATCGGGCGCGATCCTAATCGAGTGGCGGCTACTCAACAGCTGTTTGTGGATACCTACGGCGAAGGTCATCAGGGCGTGGTACTAAACGTGGCAGATAAAGAAGCGATCGACAGCACCTTGAAGGATGTCATTAAAGGAAGAACTATTGACACTTTGGTTAATGCTGCAGGTAAAAAGTAGGTCACTCGGGGCGGTGAAGAAGCTTGACATGTTCATTTAAATAGGCATATCAAGGGACAAACTCTTCATTCAAATGAAGGAGCACGACCTAGAAGATACCATCAACACAAACTTACTGGGTACAATGTATGTAACACAACAGGTTGCAAAGGCTATGGTAAGGAAACGAAAAGGTAACAGACAATATCGAGGCTCTTTGTCGTGGGCGACATACTCATATTGCCTCTCTTTAGGTGGATGTATCATCAACATATCAAGCGTGATTGGTCTTTCCGGGAATGTAGGCCAATGTGCTTATAGTGCTTCCAAAGCCGGGATCATAGGTAAAGTGGGTTAGAAATGGCAGGAGACCCACAGTTTAACATGTTTGCTTAATGTAGGGTTCACCAAATCACTTGCCAAGGAACTTGGACCCTTACAAATCAGAGTCAATGCTATCGCCCCAGGATTCATAGAAACAGATATGACAGCAGGTAATTCAGAACAAAGAGATCGATGATAGAGAAGAAGTAGACGCATTGACCCCCCTTCTTGATTAGATCTCTTAACCCAAACTGATAAAAAAGAAAGCTTGCTGGCATCAATCCCCCTACGACGGTTCGGCCAACCTCAGGATATCGCAGAAGCGGCTCTCTTCATCGAAAAGTCAACCTATCTACATGGACAGGTAAACTAAAGGCTGGCGGGAGGGCATTGTTTCTGACATGTTTCTGTTTGGTGTGGGGTTTTGATTTGATAGGTCCTACAGATCGATGGTGGATTGATAGTGTAGTATGCTCCATAGAGGTTAATTACTGCCACTAGACTAGACATAGCCTGTAATAAAATGTAGTCAAGTTGGAGGGACGAACTGATGGATGTCTTTTAGTAGTAACGAGCGAAACGTAGAGGTGTGTGGAAGGTGCGTGTAAATAGGAAGAGTATATGCGAAACGTAAAAGAAGGGTAGAGGGACTCGGCGCTCAATGTGAATCTATGTGGGTACTCCGTATGAATCTATGCGGGCAAAGAATCACTTTTTGAAGCCAACATGCACTGTGGGTTTATGCGGACACTCACTCTGGATATACAGACACATTGCCCTTTTGTAGGTGTGTGGGTGTGTGGGTGTGTGGATGGGTGGGCCTGTCCTTTTTCCAAACAGCGGGGTTTGAAATGTTCTCCAAAATTGAAATATTTTTTTGAAATTGTAAATTTTTGTCCTCCTTTTTTTGTAAAGAGTTACTTTTTTCTCAGAAACGTGATAGACAACCCACCCTCAAATTTCACAGGCACGACCATAAAGTGCATATCTATCGACTGATACTAAGAAACAAGCACGTTTGTGTTTTATACCACCGTGAACTTTAAAAGTAGTTCCCAAAAAGCGACTGATAGGTGTGGTATCAAAAAAGACAATTGACTCACGGAAACCCAACTTTCTTAACACCAGTCGATAGATAAAATGCTCCTCTAGATCCATGTCAAATTTGATGGTGGGTTGTCTATACCGTTTGCAAGAAAATTGAGATCTAAAAAAGTGGGACTTTTTCCAAGGGGATGGTCTGCCTTTTTTCATAAGGCGGGGAGAAACCTTTCATAGCTGACCCTTTGCCAATCAAGAAGAACATCGCCCAAGCGTAGCGAAGAGAGTGGGAAGAGAGAAACTTTCTATAGCTATTAAGATTAAGAGGTTTCTACGGATCAAAAGTAACCAATTACTTTTGGGATCTATGCTCCGACACTTTTCGAAAATTTGAACTTTTTTTAAAAATGTAAACTTTTGACCCTCTTTTTTTGGTAAAGAGTTGCCTATTTCTCAGAACCGACATGGACAATCCATTGTCAAATTTTACATGCAAAACAATGCAATGCTTGGCTATCGAATGATATTTGAAATTATGCATTTGTATGTACAATGGGTCCGTGAACGCTACCAAGAAGCCTTAAAAAAGCGACTGATTGGAGTGGTAACAAAAGTAACAGTATATCCAAGTAAATCATGCGTTCTAGGTATCAATCGATAGACGAGAAGCGTATCCAAGTTCATGCTAAATTTAAAAACTGGTTGCATATTCCATTCCGGAGAAAAATGAGATGCAAGAAAAATGTAACTTCCTCCAAGGGAGTCCCCTGTCCTTTTCTAAATGGCGGGGTTTGAAATGTTTTTGAAAATTGTAACTTTTTTTAAAATGTATACTTTTGACCCCCCCTTTTTTTTGTAAAGAGTTGCTTTTTTCTCAAGAACGAGATGGGAAACCCATAGTCAAATTTTACAGGCACCACGATACAGTGCATATCTATCGACTGATACCTAGAAACAAGTACTTTCATGTCGTATGCATCCATGAAAGCAAAAAAAAAAAAGCCCCCAAAAAGCGACCGATTGGAGTAGTATCAAAAAAGAGAGTTCACTCGAGGAAACCCGACGTTCTTGGTATCAGTCGATAGATAAAACGCACCTCTGGGTCTATGTCAAATTTGATGGTCGGTTGTTTATCCCGTTCGCAAGAAAATCGAGATCTAAAAAAAGTGGGACTTTTTCCAAGGGCATCCCCTTTTTTCAAATGGCGAGGGTTGAAAAATGAAATCTTTGCTCTATGGAGAGTCCAAACGATCACTGCCAACGCAGAGCCCAATACTCATGAATAGATTAGTGCTGCTTCCATTTCTAGGTCCAAAAGTCCACTTTTTTTGACAGGCATACTTCTTTGTCACACCGCCGTCGGCATTTAAAATACCTCCCATAACTTGGCATGTACCACACAACCCAGAATCCAGTCTATTAACACACAGCTCAGCATCCAACAAAGAACACACAGCTCATCGTCCTTCCTTTACCGGCAATCTAATCTTGGCACCTCGTAGTGAAGAGAAGAATGGGAACCGGGTGTTTTTTGGTAGTAAAGAGCGGGTATGCAAGATATAGTTGGGGGGGATTGACTTGGGGCAGATGGGGCAGTAAGAGGAAATGGGGTAATGGATTTACTATTCCCGATGACTACGTGGATCCAATCATGCAAGCTGCAGGCAACAATTAGACTAGCAATTTATCCGAGAAGGATGTACCTCTCAAGTGCTGGTGGGGTAGGTGGCCCTTCAATTCGGTTACAGTAAGGATTTTGCACGCCACAGTCTAGGAGGCGTTTGAAATGTTTGTGGATTTTTCGAAACTCATCGGTTTTGAGCGGCAAGTTTTTGTAAGAAGTCGCCCTATTTCTCAAAACTGAGATAGATAATTCCCCTTCAAAATTTGCATCGAGCACTGTATAGCTCATATCTATTGAAAGACATCAAGAACGGACTATTACTAGGCTATATTAGTCCGTCAATCCTACACAAAGACGCAAAACAGCGGTCGTTTTGAAATGCCCAGAGACGGTGATTCATACAAAAGAACTCAACATTCTTGGCATCATTCCATTGATAGGAAGCATACCTTTTGTCATGTAAAATTTCAAGTAGGGTTGTTCATCTCGTTCACTACCAAATACAGGGCCAAGAAAAAGTGACACTTTTTCAAAGGGGATGGTCCGTCCATTTGACAAAAAGCGGGTTTTGAAATATGTGTCAACTTTTTTTTAGGTCCTTGGTTTTCCCGATCAAAGGATACTGAAGGCGCATAGTCATCGTGTAGGCAAAGTAAAAAAGTCAAAAAGTGGGCGGTAGTCATTTGTATCCTAAATACGGAGTGAAAATTGAGACCTCGGGCGGGGTTTGAATACTATGTGGTCAAGCTTCTCGAGTCCAATAAAAAGGGGTGGGGATGATTTAAGAGGATCATACATTGTTGGGAGTTTATAATGTTCTGGATTTATTAAAGAAGTATCATTGAGATAACAAGGAGAAGGGAGGGTTCTAATTACAAGACTATTGCTAACAAGTGATCCTAAAGTCGAGACATTAAGTGGATGATCCGCCTGTCTACTGAAGAGGGGTGTATTTTGTGTAGGGCTCCATGCGATTCCACCAATTACGAAGAATATCATCAGGGAAGGCGTCCAAAAGTGCCGGCTCCAACAAGTCATTTCGAACGGCGGCTACCATGGCAAAAATCGCCGCCAAAGTCACATCAGCGAACCCAACTAAACCCCAAAGAACAAGTAGCTTTAGTATTCATGAAGACCTACTCGTATACACTTACCTTCATCACCGGATATATAACGGTAGGACGTTAGAGTAGTATGAATCAGCCCCAATGCAGACTTGAGTTCAGCGATGTGTGTGCTTTCTTCGCCGGCAAACTCCTCCAAGGTCATGTTGAACCTGGCTTCTCTATTGGCGCGGAAGAAGTGCTTGACAGATTGGGTGGGACAAAGATGATAGATGTTCATCACACATAGTCGGAAGGCAGGGATTAAGATATGACCATGGCAGTAGTTGTAAAAGAAGAATTGGAGACCTTCGTTATCAGTTTGGATCAGAGGTGGTGTGTCAGGGTAAGCAGAGTCCAGGTACTTGGCAATGTCCCATGAGTCTTGAACAGCATGGTTTTGGTGCTTCTTATCCACAATTACGGGCACCGTAGGTCGAACGCCTGTTTTTCTAGGGAAACAGCAAGGACCTTGAGTTAGCATTGGACTCTTTCCTTGACTGCAATAGACTTACGTGACACTGGGAAGAAGGGATTGGATTTCCAAAAAGTCGAGCTGTTCGGTTTCGTAAGGAATACCCTGCATGGAGAGAAGGAAACTTTTTTGGTTAGTTTACGCTCGAGGATCTACTTGCCAGATATGCTCATCGCATCATGTCTTCCAATGATCTTACCTTAAAGTTAAGAGCAATGTGAATTTTGAATACATTAGGGCTTCTTGGTACAAATTCATTTCCAAAACGAATATCGTATAACTTGATGTGAGACATATTATTGAAGTTTGAAGTTTGAAGAGTCGATGAAAAAAGAAGGAAGAAAGAAAGAGACCGAGAATCGAAAAGACACCTTTTATAGGTGAGGTGAGCGGAGTTGAAAAATGAGATGGGGGCAGGTACGGCAGAGACGTAAATGCCGACCCCAAAATAACCGGCGATCCAGATGCAGGACAGCTCCGAAAAGGAAGGGGCCCTTGAAAGAATGCCTTTCAAAGAAATTGTCCCCAAAACCATGGCAGCGATCGTATAGTCGAGAGTCATCGCACGTCATATCACACCATTTTCAAACCAACAACCCCAACACAGATACAAAGGATAGGATAACATGCATACACGTTTTAATAGTACAAACAAAAAAAAGGTGGGGGGGGGTTAAAACTACATCTATATGAGACTAAAAGTTACTAAGGGGGAAGTATTCAGGCTTGACTTGACGTCGGCTTTTATAAAACAGGACACCGCCAATGACAAGGCCGGCTGCAATCAGGATGCCGAGAATAAGACCTACGTTGCCAGGGTGCCGGGGTGACGAAGGGTCCTCAAAGAGATCCTTTTGAAGACTACATGGCTTGATGGAGTCCAATGGGTTGGCACATGAGTAACTTGCAAGCGATAAGGTCCTGACATGATCCATTTTAGCAAAGTTCCGCAACCATACATATTGGTAGGATCGATCGTACAGTGGGTAACTATAATGAATCATATCTACCGGCAGAGTGAAAGAGAGGTTGGTTAACACAGCATTCTCCCTATCCCCTCCCCCTTTTTTTGTAACTCTACCTGTTAATGCAAGATCCGGTCTTGCTGCTGCCCGCTGAGTCCAATCGAGGAATCCTTTTTCATCCGTCAGTCCATCCACACGATACAAGGCATTGTGATGTATAAAGGGTTGATCAAAACTGACAGTTCCGGGTTCAAAGTTGCCAGCACTGAGCCAATCGTTATAGGTAGCGTCGGCATCCGAAAGATCCTTCGCCAAATCAGTTTGATCGATCACCATATCTGCGTTGTGGATATCATGATGGAATTGCAGAGGTACTGAGGGTATTGCCAATTTTGATCCTATAGACAAAAAGTGGCGGGGTTGGTTGTGTGTTTGCTTGTGAAGAGGTGGTATGGTGGTCTTTACCTGCATCCTTCAAAAGCTGTTGAAAGTAAGGTTCGCGATACATGTACCATTCACCTTGTTGATAAGAGGTCCAGGCAATGGTGGGTCGTTTGGAAGTGGTGGCAAGGTTGGAAGCATGGCAGTTGTATTGGCGCTTGATAGTATCGAGGATCGAAATTGCTTCTTTTTCTTTGTTGAAGAACAATGACAAGTAGAGTAGCCAATCTGCTTTCTACAAAGGATGGAGGAGTTAAAGTCCCGTGAGATGTAATACCAATGCTGTTTGTCACTTACCGCCAGTGGAGTCATTTGATTATCATTCGCAGAGAACACAATGCTGTTCTTCCTCGCATTGATGCCATCGGTTTCCACAAATACAATATCAGCGGCACCTTCTTGTTTCGTAACATTTGCATAGCAGGGCGAGGTGACGTTTTCGAAGCCATTGATGAAATCGACGGTATCTTGAAGATGCAACAGCTAAATAATGCAGTGTGAGACAGTGAGTAAGAATTCAGGCTCTTAGGTCACTGTTACTTACATCAATAAAAGGTAATACGTTAAAGGCACCGTCCACTCCCACCGTCTTGACAGGGATGTCCACAACAGCATCGTAGTGTTCGAGATCGGCCGCCTTTCCAGTGGGTCTTTGGCCACAGCAAACAAGAGCATACTTTTGATTGACCGCATGGTTGGTCACCACCTTGTACCAGTTTCTGTATTCCACGGTAAATAATCTATCAAGATCTAGGAACAAAAGTCTGCGTTTGTTTTCATTCTTGTCCAAACCAATCCTTGCCTACCTCCATCGAGTTCCACATGGGTTTCAAAACGGTCCACCGAGGTATCGAATTTGGTGTCTTGGGCCACAGAATAGGATACTAAGAGGGCAAAGATATAAAAGCAAATGATCTCTAATGGAGGGACAATCATAAACGAGAAAGAGAGGGGTCGAATTGACTTTTTTTTTCAAAGAGCGGTTCACCCTTTATCTTCGGACTTGGCGGCCCGCTTTGATAATTTCCGCGGTCGGAGTGTAAATGTGCATTGGCAAAGAACGTGGCCTTTTATCCATTTTGTGCAGCCATTTTTTGTGTACAGATCTTGCATAAACCCTGTGCAGAGGGTATCCTATTATGTTAATCCTTTCGATCCTGATACCCTATGCTTTTATGCCTTATATCCAGTATGCCCAACTAAAAAGTGTTCGTTTGAAAAAGCAAATTTTTTGTCTACAGGTATGATTGAGAATGATCCTGTTGGTGCGCCAAGTAAACCGCCAAGCTAGGTATTAAAGGAGCATATGTATCCAATGACTCTGGTATAGCAAATATAGTTCTGTACTTATGAAATCCTTGGTACTTTGTGTATCGCGATCAAGGCGACTACCTTTTTTGCTAGGACACCTTGTGGTTGTATTGGGCTCGGCAAGATGATACAAAAATATAAAGATAGATCATGCAAAAAAGTTCGGACTGGTGTTCCATGTCATGGTGGTGGCGCACAGAGCAAGTCGTCGTTTGAAACACATACACACACATGGTGTTGTCAAAGATACCACTTCATTCAATTGCCAAACTCCGCTCAAGCGAGCTTTCGTAAAGGGTGATCGTGCCACAAGCACCATGTCAGTTCAGAAAATCAAAAAATCGGCCGAATGTTTCAAACCCCGCTTTTGAAAAAGGATGGACCATCACCCATGAAAAGGGGGAATGCTACAGACAGAACCATCCGGACAGAACCAACCTGCATATCCTGAATTTCGCTGACAATAAGGACAAACATGGCGGGGGACTCTTTGAGCTCCTGACTTGAGTCCCGGTCATAGCTGGGACTCGACTTGAAATGAAGATCAAACCGCCCCTGCCCACACGATCCTCCAAGAATGTGAACCTATGCACTTTAGATTTCAAACCCCGATTGACTATAAGATTATTTTCTTTGCCCGTTCTATTATTTTGCTCCTTCTTCCCCTCGTCATTACTTTTTTGCCTCCACATTGTCATTCTCTATACTCCACGACGTCAAACGAACGAACGAGCGAACGAACGAACGAACGAACGGTAACTCTCCTCTTCTCACGTCATGTTCATCTTTTGCTTACCATTACTAACTTTTTGCCTTTTGCATCGTTCCTCTTTCTTTTGACACTAGATCGGCTACGACGATGACGACGGCAATAGGGACGACGACAATGCTAATGACGACTCCACCACTGCTTCATGTCGCCCAAAAAGGCTCTTTTTAAAATTTTCAACTGTAAAAAACATGGGGAAACCCTCGCAATTTTTTTTTAGGTGCACTCCCGTCCCATTGTAGAATCTCGTAGTCCAGGTTACCAATAAAAGTGTACCAATTTTTTGCCCATACCCTTCCGCTACTATCTTTGATATTTTTACACAGCTTGGTCGTCTTTGTCTTACTCCATTTGCTTGATTTTACAGCAGTTTAGTCATCCCCATTACAATAGCTTGTTGCCATTAGACATTAGCTTAACTACGACTCCAAACATAGCCTATACCATAGCCCCTCAGCCCTATCCCATCAATAAAGCCTACTTGAATCATCCTACGAAAGATGTTTCTCAAATTCATAACCATGACAATACATGTACATCATAAAGACCAAACTACAGATGAGTAGCTCATCATTGACAACTCCTTAAACATCATTGGTTTACTAGTTATAGTAAATCGAATGACATGTACATGATCCTAAGGTCTATCTTCGCATATATACAAAGTTTTATTGATACAATAGGATTAATGGGCTAGGTTACAGACTATGTTCGAGGCCGTAGTTAAGCTAGTGTGTAAATGGCGACGAGTTGTAATGAGAATGACTAAACTACTG
Source organism: Absidia glauca (assembly GCA_900079185.1). Lineage (NCBI taxonomy): Eukaryota > Fungi > Mucoromycota > Mucoromycetes > Mucorales > Cunninghamellaceae > Absidia > Absidia glauca. The sequence goes on from LT550653.1 coordinate 179,096, forward strand.
TAAAAACCCAGCAAATGGAGACGGACAAAGACGGCCAGGCTGTGTAAAAGTATCAAAGATAGTAGCGGAAGGGTATGGGCAAAAAATTGGTACACTTTTATTAGTAACTTGGACTACGAGATTCTACAGTGGGACGGGAGTGCACCTAAAAAAAATTGCGAGGGTTTCCCCATGTTTTTTACATTTGAAAATTTTAAAAAGAGCCTTTTTGGGCGACATGAAGCAGTGGTGGAGTCGTCATTAGCATCGTCGTCGTCCCTATTGCCGTCGTCATCGTCGTAGCCGATCTAGTGTCAAAAGAAAGAGGAGCGATGCAAAAGGCAAAAAGTTAGTAATGGTAAGCAAAAGATGAACATGACGTGAGAAGAGGAGAGTTACCGTTCGTTCGTTCGTTCGTTCGTTCGTTCGTTCGTTCGTTCGTTTGACATCGTGGAGTAAAGAGAATGACAAGGGAGGCAAAAAAGTAATGACGAGGGGAAGAAGGAGCAAAATAATAGAACGGGCAAAAAAAAAAAACTTATGGCCAATCGGGGTTTGAAATCTGGGGTGCATAGGCACACATTCTTGGAGGATCGTGTGGGCAGGATCGTGTTCCTGAGCTTCAATTTGCAGCATATCCCTAACATATCAGAGCGAGCATGCTACTACACTTTCATGCTATGATGTGGACTTACCTTTTGATTGACAAATAGGCTGGATCAGAGAAGATTGAATGTTGCCAAATGGGATAGCAGAGGTGGAGTTCCATCGTGAGCACCAAGTCTTGTATAAAAGTCTTCCTGAACATCATGATCACCTGTACAATTGCATTTTCAGCGACGGTAGGTTGAATAGAATCGCCAGGACTGAGTTCTTTCGCCGCCAGTCGGTCATGCCATTCGCCGATCGCTGGGAACAACTTCTCGCAGAGGCTGGTAGGTGGGTCAAGGGCGGTACGTGCAAGATAAAAGAATCGACCTTGGTGGGGAAGCCCGACATTGATCGATAATTTCTCTTGGAAGGCTGGTGAGATATGCGCTGTTCATCGTTGTGTTGTTCCATCGGTCTTGGCGTCGTATTTGATCCACGTTCGCACACACGTTACCCGCCATACGAGCTAATGAGTCGCAATTGATATGTGCCTTTTTGTTGTACTTGATACCAGGAGAAGAGAGGGACTTGCCGATCGATTCCCGATGAGAAGAGTAAGACCATTCCTGTGCCTGGCGGGGCGGTTTTATCTTATTTCAAATTGAGTCCCAACTATGCTCAGGAACTCAGAGAGTCCCCCGCCATATTAGTCCTTATTGTTCGCAAAATTCAGCATACGCAGATTGGTTCTGTCCCGGTGGTTTTATCTGTAGCATTCCCCCCTGAAAAGTGTCACTTTTTGCTGGGCATGGATTTTCTCCTGAAAGAAATAACAAACCATAACTCAAATTTTACATGAAAAAAGTAGTGCATCTGATCTACCGAATGATGTCAAGAATATTGGATTTTGGTGGATAAATAGCCAACTTTGGCGGCACTGGAATCTGCCGCTGTTTTTGAGCTTTGTGTACTGTTCACCGACGCATACAACACAGGCATACTTTTGTTTTGGTACCTTTCGATAGATATACATTGCATCTTCTTGTATGTGTAATTTGAAGATAGGCTATCCATCTTAGTTTTGAAAAACAGGGCAACTCGTCATATTAATTCACAACTGGGAATCGTAAAGCTTGTAAAAAAAAAAGTCAACGACCCACTTCATTTCGCACGCCGCGCCTTTTTCAACTTTTTTGTGTGCAATCGGTCAAGACTTGGTGCACCGGTACATGTCAGAGGGCTTTCCAAAAGAAACGTATTCAAAAGAGTAAAATCGTGGTTTTAAGAAGGTTTTTATTGACTGAATGAGACTACTGTTAGGCTACATGGACTTGCCAAGGAATGACTAATCTAGTGTAATGAGCTACGGAATAAAGAATAGGAGAGTAAGTCAGTGGTGCCAAACGGATCAATGCCCAAAGGGAGTGAGCTAAATAATAGTGCTCTTTCAATGGCAATGGTAAGGGGTGCACCTTAAAAAATTGCAAGTGTATCCCAAAGTTTTTCGTAATCTCTTGCGTCCAATCAAGTCCATGTCCATCAAGTCCTGCTGCCAGAGAGCCTATATCCGATGCCATCCTATTCGATCATCCAGGAAAAAGAGTAGCAATGATGCAAAAGGTAAATGTTAGTCTTGGTGAGACAATGATGGACATGATGGTAAGAAGGAGAGAGTTACCCTGCGTTCGTCGTTCAAGGTCGTTGTATAGCGGCGAGTCGTTCGTAGTGCGGTGTCAATGGCGATGGGGAAAAAAAAAGTGATGAAGAAGCAAAGAAGAAGCAAAAAAAAGTGTTTGACGAAAAAAAGTCATTCTTGTCGTCTGGAGCGGGGTTTGAATGTTTGGCTGGCTGGCAAGGAGTATGAGGAGGCTATGATTTTTTTAAACAGCACACAAAATGTGAGCAAGGATGATTTATTCCATAGGGACTAGACTAGATTGATTAAACGAGTAGAGCAGATATAAGTATATAGTGTGGAGCATCATCCGTAAAGGTACTGATCTATATCCAGGACAGGCCCCAATAGTAACGTCTTGACAAAGAACTGTTCATACTTGGATCGTTGCAGAATCAACACCAAATCTTCTGAGACTGAAGACCGTAGGAGGTTCGGAGCGAATACCATGGCCAAGTTGTTTGGTGTCATCAGGGTATGCTTGTAAACGTCAGGGGATAAGAATTCCTGTATACAACATGATTAGCTCTCTTTCTCTTTGGTAAACGTGGGCCATAATTACCTGCATGAAGCCAATGAGATAAAGCAAGACCCGCCGGTTCACATCGGGTAGATCATTCACAATTGCCATCACCGTATCCAGCTGGTTGGCCTGCTCGATACATTTGTCGTAATAAGCTTCGGGGATCAGAGAGGTGGGTAGCTCACGGAGCCATACCCTGAGTAGAGATGCAGGCACGTTGGGATCGACAATACATGTGGTGTTCAAAACGGTGTCGAGATCGTCCATTCTGGGATAGGTTTCTTCCAGTCGGGTGCGTAAGAGAGTAACCTGATCCGTCAAGCCAGGGATTCGGAAGATGCCTTGGGTGGAGTGGCCGTGCAGTTGGCGAATGGCATCGACCAGCCAGGGCACAATGCTGGGGATCTTAAAAGTCGAGTGTGGCTGCTGGGTCATCATGGTGGTGAGTGGTGCGCCAAATAAACCGTAGCCTGTCGTCGTGCCTTGCGCAGTGCTATCATGGGATCGTTGGTACACAGAGATCCGGGCCAGCTGGATCTCCGCTCGACTAGGCATATTTTCTCCAAGACCCTGGGTGCATATGTTTTTGAGTTTCCCCTGGATGTATAATGGTGATATGGACATGTCGCTATGCGTTGAATGATGGTTGTCTACGAATTGGGTCAGGTATGGCAGCAAGTCCCTGGATGGTGGAAGCGCTAAACAGAGGGCAGACATCAATTCCCAGCCTTTTCGAGTGCTTGTTCTATTCACACACAAAAAAAAGTCAGATCGGGGCATTTTGTATGTATGTCATTAAACTAAGAGCTTACGAAGTTGGATTGTCGTTGAGTTGTTTGCATAGTTGTACATAAATCTCATCCCGCATGTCTTGTCCCTTGGTGGTACCGCATAGGAGGATGGATTGGATATCTTGAGCGTCGTCACAAGCGCAGGCCCGACCATGGTACGTTCTCGGTCGATCACCCATAATAACTTGAATCTTCTTGAAGCATTCCAATGCATCAGCGGCAATTGTCTTGTCAGAGGAGAGGAGCAAAGGCTTGTGAATGCGTTTCTAGAAAACGGAGTTTTAATATGCATGGCAACAGAGTCCCAAAATGGCAAATGGTCCTTCCATCGATCTAACTTACCTTGGCCCATCGTGACATTTCATCCAATGGGATCGGATTGCGCACCAACAATCCTCGCTTGTGTGTCTTGAAGTGTGTTTTGGCGTACTGTTCAAAAGACCAAGTTTGGGTACTTTCGGGTGGGCCAGTAGGGGTTTGAGGCGAGGTAGCAGATTGAGGAGAGAGTGGGGACGAAGGAGATAAAGGTGGAGGAGGTGGCGTTAAGGACAAGGTGGATGGTGAAAACAGCTGTGATGATAACCTGACGAATGAATGACAATGGTCAAGATTTTAGTTGTCGTACAAGTCCATTCCTTTCTCTTACCTTGGTGATGGAGTCTTCGGAGAAGCGCAGGGACAACACTGCATATGTGTTGTGGATGTACCTGCTAAACATAAACAAAACATATCATCAAATAAAAGAGTTCGCATCACCTCCTTTCCTTCAGCCACTGTGATGAGTGATTTACCTAGGTCGATAGTCAGAGATGCATCGGATCGGTGGGTTTGACCTTTGTTGGGTTGCTGCTTTTTAAGTGACTGAGGGAAGATCTTTGATCGGAAGGCTGATTCTATGGAAGCTTTGGATATCTATTTGTCACAATGTACAAAAGCTGGTTAGATTCAAGGAGTGAGACATAAACATATCATATATCAAGCAGGCTCAAGTCATTCTTCTTACTGTATCATACATACCTGCAGCAGAGAACCTTGTTTTTTGACTTTTGGTGACACATTGGTGATTTTCCTGGATTCCAATGGAGAAAGGGGCTGTTCTTCACTAGGATGCACAATGGGCAAGGTAGGGTCTTTGTCATGATGGTGTTGTTGTTGTCGTTGATACTGGTCGTCAGAAGAGTAGTAAAGAGGACGACATTGACAAAAGTGGGAAGCTGGATCCGATGGCCGTTGTTGATGATATGGCGGCAATGAGAGATAACGTTGTAGTGATGGTCTCTAAAGAATGTGCCACACACAGTAAACAATAACAAATAGTGATTTAGTGAAGAGATAGAAGGAAAAGTGCATTTTTGTTATTGTTTGATATACCTTGGTAAGAGCGGATAAGGATACTATAGGGCACAAAGCAGGAGGAGGTCGGTAAGTCCATTGATTTGTCTGACTATGATAGTACATGGTTGTTTGTGCGTCGTCGTCGTCCCATACCGACCAAACGCTCGCTGGGTCCACCTCCAAGCTAAAGAAAGTGAGTCAGTCTACCGGTTCTTCTGTTTATGTTTCACTTACATTCGGCCGTTCGGGGGGCTCTTGCTCCATTCGTTCGTTTCCTGAATATACCTGTTAGTTCCAAGGATTCATGAATACAAGAGAGCGAACTGTTTGTTACCTGATTGACATAAAAGTAGCGTTGTGTCTGGTGGTCATATAGTTTGAGCCAAGCAACGTCTGGTGACATTGTTCAAAGCATTCACAGTAATGTCGAAGAAAAGAGAGAGTAAGAAAGAAAGGAAGAAGAAAGAAAGAAACAACAAAAATTTCAAGAGATGCCTTTTGGCTCCTTTTTATTTCAAATGCCGCTTCATGCCCAAAACACCACATAAGAGCATAGACGGATATAAACTAAGAAGCATTCTAAAAACTAGACTATCAGGATAGAGGATAATGATAAATAGTGAGAGACAAACAATCATGATACTAGTTTAGCCATAGATATGTCTTCTTGAGGTATAGCCTGAGTTGCTTGCACGTTCCGGATCCAGCCAAAGATTAAAGACGAGTTGAGTATCTGGTTTCTGTGGGTGCGTCATGCAACAGTGGATGATGGGTGTATCCCCACCACCGTTGTAATAAGTCAAACGAATGTTGTCCCCGGGAATGATTTGTACCAGTTCACCCTACACAAATACAGCAAGAAAAGAGTCAATAACGCTCGTGGTTCCTGGTTCCTGAGACTTACCGTTTCTACATGCCGCACTTCAATAAACTGGCTGCTGATGGCCACAATGTAAGGGTGTTGATACACAATATGGTCAGGGTTGCCTTCCCATTCACATAACAAGGGTGATCTAGTAACAAAACAAAAATCACTGTTCATCAGCCCGTCCACAATACAAAAAAAAAAAAA
>LT550653.1:185248-206678 GCA_900079185.1 Absidia glauca
CTTGGATACGGTACATGGCCAAAGGTTTGAGCGGTTCTGTTTGGCGTTGGACAAAGTTGAATTGAGGGTCTTCTTGGTCAGGGATATCTCGGGCAACACTCAGGTTTTCAGGATCAATGATTTCAAATCCACGTTCACAGACAACGTTCACCTTGGTCTTCAAAAAGTGGAGATTCGTGGCATCGGCACCTACATAAAAGTCCTACAATCAAGGCAAACAGGTCAATGAGTTAATTCAACAGCAGCAGCAATCCCCCCTCTCTGACTTACCAAGTACTTGCGGAACCATGACGTATTAGACCGTTGGCCCAAGAATCCAGTTCTTTGCGTCAACAATCGTTCGTTTCTAGGGTCGCGCAGATCACAGATAGGTTCTAGAGCCGAGAATGTCGATGAGGTGTTCTTCTTCTTTTTGTAGACTAGCAGATCCTTGTTGTTGCAGTAACCGACATGGAAGAAGCTGACGTGCTGGGCGATTTCTTGGGCAAGTCGTTCTGGTGATCTAATGTTGGTGGGTGAGTTGAGGGCGTCGATAGGGTAGGCCTTGAGGGTTCTGTCCGCCAACACCAGCAAGATATGATGCTTGTCCATCACAGCCAGTTGTGTCACATTTTCACAGTTGATGACCCTTCGCAAGTTGTTCTGGTTCACCGTCTTGAAGTACACACCGGCATCTGTTCCAATCGCTACCTTATATTCGTGGTCAATGGTCACTATGAGGAGACAATGATTAGTCAGTTCCCTTGATCCCCCCCCCTCCCATCACTTACCAAAAGGTACAGAGCAAGTAACCTTGCCCTGACCACCAGATGCAGTTGCCGAGCTGATGAATCGGAAAGAAGAGTCGTCCAGAGTGCGCAGTTCGAAGATATAGCTGTCCCCTTGTCGTCGTTTCAAAGTCGCCTTGGCGTCGGAGATTGCTTTGACCCATAACTGCTTTTCTTCGACAGTGCTGCAAAAGAAGGTATAGACGCCGCCACGTTGACCCAGATGATAGAGCGTCAAAGGAATAGCACCACCCACACTGTTCATCCCCATACCAGCAGGCACACCACCCATAGGAGCAGCAGGCGTCATAGAAGGGACCCGAGATGTCGATCCGCTGCCACCACCACCACCACCACCTGCGAAATCACCGGCGCCCTGGATAAAGAGCATCTGCAGAGGAATCGGTCGTTTCCACACCCTGTATTCGTCGCCAGTATTCGTCTTGCGGTGCTTAGTCATCAAAAACACATGGTCAAACACAAAGGCATGGATATCGGACTTTTCGGACACGTCAATGTTGGTGGGTTTGCGTTTCAGTTCGCCACGATGATGCAGTTTGCGGTGAGTGTCGGCCAATTGGACTTCATACGATTCCCCTTGTTTAAAGACCAGCGAGTCGTCGATCTGTAAGATTTCCACCCGTCGTTCGGTGGCGGCGGTTTGAGCGTCGGCCTTGGCTGCCACCTGGCTGATCATTTCGATACATCGGTTGAGGTAGGCGTAATCTTCATGGTCTTCGTCGGTTTTCTTTAGCACGGCGGAGAGGAGGAGCTTGTACCGTTGCATGCGGGTGACAGGGTTGAGCAAAAAGTGACGGAAGGCCAAACGGCGCATACGAGGATCTTTCACCACCTCGCCCAAGAATCGACCAAGTTCGGGGTTCTGCTGCGATTCCACACTAACGATGTATTCGGCCAAAGGGACATGAGGACAGTAGGTTGTAAACGGCTTTTCAAAAAAGGGGAAGTGCTGGACCATTATGTCACCAATCATAGGCACGCATTTCTGATCGTAACGACGCTGGAGTTCCAAAAGATCTTTAAAGAGTGCACTGCTGATATCGCGAAGTTCATAGTAGTTGTTGAAGACCTCGTTGACAAAGTGCTTGCGCTTTTCACCATCGATGATGTTGCTTTCCAAGAGGGGGACGACCACCAACTATGACAGGAAAGGAGACAGATGTGATTAGTCATACAACTTGCATTATGCATGTAAGAGTAAAATAGACTTACATCATGTAGAGTATCCAAATCATTGCGGTACACTTCTTCAGAGTAGATCATTTCATTGATAGCTTCTTGTCTGTCGCGTTCACGTTTGCTGATGGTTTCCAAGAGTTCCCGAGGAGCACGTTCGGCCCAGGCAGTATGAGGGAATGACTAGAAAGAGGATCGTCAGTGTTACTGCTCTCTTTGGAAATTCGAGGAAAAACAGGCGGGTACTTACCTTGCTAGCATTGGCCGAGGAAATGGAGCGAATAGAGGATTGTCGAGATAGGCTTGATTCGGACTAGAACGACAGTGATTGTTAATTGAGATATAAGAGTGTCAAAGGCAAGGAGCTACTTACCAAGAATTCGGCTTCAAAGACTTCTTGTTTGTTAGGGCACCGAGGGGCATAGCAACCTCCTTGTTCAGGATGACAACCATAGGTATAGCACTTTGTGAGGACAGTAAACACCCCCCGGGGAACGTCGTCATCGTTGGCATCTTCATCAAAGGTATAGAGTTCATCGGGAGAATTATAAACGGTGCCAGTAATCAGAGACTTTTGAGAATAGTGGACAGGTTCAAACAAGACAGGACGGCTGTGCATAAGAGCATTGGCAACCTTGATACAATAGTTTTCAGGAATCTTTCCACCCAGGATGTTGATTAAGGCAGTCTATAAGGATAAAAGGTTAGGTCAAAAGAGAAGAGATCTTTCCTATCAGGCTTACCACCGCTTCTGAGCCAGTAAAGGATTCTGGATATTCATTGGCACAGAAGAGTTCACGCACGTGTTCCAACGCCTTGATACGTCGAATGAAGGCACGAGATAGTTCAGAGAGGATAGAGGGATCAGTATCTGCTGACAAGGACAAGGGTCGAGATCGAGAGGTCGCGTGAGTGGGAGTGGGAGGAGCTGGCGCAACTGTTTGGGCAGGCTCTTGTGCTTGGTGATAGTAAGGTTGTACATGTGGAGAAGGTTGAGCTGGCTGAGGGGGAGATGGTGGCGGTGGTAGTGGTGATTGGATATGCGCTCGAGGCGGGGGAGGGGGAGGCAGTGGTGGAGTATGTATTGCTGGTGGAGGTGGAGGTGGTGGAGAAGGTAAAGGAGCATTGTGGTGACGAGGAGGAGGCATGGGCATTTCCATCCTCATATTATTGTTGAATGGAGGTGTTGCACTTTGGAAGATACTGGGCTCCACCATCACATAATGTGCAGGCGTAGGTGGGGGTTGCCTTTGTTCATAGTAATAGTTTTGCTGTTGTTGTTGCTGCTGCTGCTGTTGTTGCTGTTGTTGCTGTTGTTGCTGTTGTTGTTGCAGTTCCAATTGACGTTGAAGAGCCATTTGTTGTCGTTCGTAAAGCTGTTGACGTTCAATAGGAGTTGGTGAATAGTCTTCATCATCACTTGTGTCAGGAGAGACAGGGATGAAAGGTATTTCTTCACGGCCGCCAGCATTGGTGTAAGAATCATTCTGAGTGGTGTACCTTGGACGTTCTATGGTGTTGTGTATAATGTTCCTCATGGACGATGGTGTTCGTCTGTGGCCAAGAGGGGGTGGATAACCCTGTTCTGAAGATGATGGTTGCTGAATTTTGAAGGGAGTTGGGGTGGGTGGATAATGAAGACAGTAAAAAGTATACTAGTAGTAAGAATAGTATCAAGCAACCAGATACCAAGGATCGATCAATAAAAGAAGAAAGATAAAAGAAGAAGAGAGGAGGGAAAGGGGGGGAAACAAGCCTTTGTATCAGACAAAAATAAAATAGACGAAAGAAAGCTTATCGTTTTTTGTTGACCACCAATTTGTGTATAAATATGATTTCGAGCGGCGATTGAAATGTAAAAAGATCAAGCGCCCGTCGGAGTTGACTCTCACTTTTCATCTCGTATGAGCCCCCAAGCCAAAGGCGAAGCATCCAATAGTGTGAGAGATCATACCTTTCAGCACTTGACGCTGATCACAAAAATTCCCCTCCAATGGCTCAGGTAGTCGATTTCGGCGTAATGCCTCCCAAACAAGACCATTTGGTGACGTTCACTCATCATGATCTCTTGCCTTTTATGCGTCTTTGTCGAAGGATGACCTTTTAAAGTAAAACACACTTATCAGATTCTTTCACACTGCGAAATGGGCCTTTCGGCGGAGTTTTGAGGCAAGCGACCTATTCAAAGTCTGTCTGTATTTCTTTGACAGATCACATTATAGTGTACATAGCGGTGTGTGATGAAGCTGCTTTCCTTTCACGTGCTCGGTGTCCAGTGTTCCTTATGACGGAGGCATAGTAGCCACTCTAGGTAGAGGCCACTATAAAAGTGGGACCATTGCAATCTGAAAGACATGGGATATACGAATTTGTATCACATTGTCTTGATCTACAGCATGGTATTCTTACTCCATTGTAGCACGGCAGTATGAAAACATGATTTTCGCCCCAATCAATGCTGATGGGGTAAAGGGGGCCTTTTGGGGTTTTTGAAACGCCGCTTGACAAATAAAAAGACCCCGCTAAAAAAAACGATTTCGATTTTCTTTTCTTCATTCTTTCACACTTTACTATATTTTTGATTCCTTTATGACACCTTATATCAAACCGGCACCTTCACAGTCCAATCGCCATTATACTTCTGGGCATGGCAATGGGTCTTCGACATTGGCACCAGAAAAGACTAGATCGGCCCCGTTACAACGAACTCCCTCACACAAGAAACGAACGTCAACAAGCTATCAACCTTCTGAATTCACCATCGAGCACGTGAATGAAGTCCATGTCAGTGACTTTTTACATGCACTGGCCTGCGATCCCCTTACTCAACCCGACTCTGGCCCTGAACATATCTCAGCTTCAAGTGAATTGGTACCGCCGCTGCGCACTTGGAAACGATCGAACAAGCCTAAGAAGAGGAAGAAGGATGAAATGGGCACTTCTCATGGCATCTCACATACTCTCCTGAAATACCCTCTTATTGTAAGTATTTGTATTGAGCTGTACACTCCTCCTGTATTAACAAAACTTACCTCTTTAGATCGTTATTGGCTCTATTATGTTTGTTGAGCTCCTCTTATACCTTGGCCTTAGACAGACCGTCCGAATATGGGAAAACTTGATCAGTTGGTAAGATGAAACGCATCCCTACAGGGACAATGTCACAAACGCTGATATTTCTGTCTTTTTTTTTTTAGGCGAGGAAAGCGACGTCGACTACGAACCCACTTACGCAGCTCAACAACCTTTGAAGAATGGTGTGTGGCGGCAAAGAACCTCGACGACCATATGAACAAAGAAGAATGGAAATCGACTCCAGCCTATGGATTCTATGACTACCGACTGGTGCAAAAGGTCATTCGCCACCTGCAATCATACCGAGGAAAAGACGATCCCGAAAGCGCCAATCACCTCAAGGACGTCTTATATGCCTGTCTTAAACAAAACTTTGCCGGTATTGAAAACGCCAAACTCTACAGTAACACTTATCTGGGAACCAAGTATCTTATTGATGACTATGTGGATGAAGGTAACACGAAAAACATCCATTTTTGTGTCATACACACTGACATAATTTCCCCGCTCTCTCACTCTCAGTAACGAAATCTATGGACGCTTTGGTGCAAAGTCCTCATATCAGCGCCGACGACAAGCGATTGGCATTCCGGTTGTATTCAAAAAACTATGGACGATCTGCCTTTTGTCTCTCTGGAGGTGCAGGATTTGGTTACTTTCATTTAGGTGTGATCCGGGCTCTTTTGGACGAAAATCTCCTGCCTTCGATTATTACTGGGACTTCAGCTGGCTCTTTGATGGGTGCGATTGTGTGTACAAGGACAGATGACGAACTTCGGCAGGTGCTTGTCCCTGAACTGGCCCATCGCATCAAGATCGCTCATGACTCCTGGATCACCATACTGACAAGATATGCTACTACTGGCGCCATCTTCGACTCTGTACACTGGTGTCGTGAAGCAATGTGGTTTACCCGGGGATCTTTGACCTTTAAAGAAGCTTATGAACGGACTGGCCGGGTCTTCAACGTCTCTGTGATTCCATCCGATGCTCACTCGCCTGCTAAACTCCTCAACTATATCACCGCTCCTAATTGTGTGATCTGGAGCGCTGTCTTGGCTTCAGCTGCTATTCCTGGGGTAAGTCAGGGGGCAAATGCTTAACTCGCTTATATGTCATTGTTTGTCATACTCACTTTATCTCTTCTCCTTTCTTTTTTTTTTTTTTTATCGAACCAGATTTTGAACCCTGTTGTCCTCATGCAGAAGGCCCCAAATTCTGATCATCTGGTTCCCTACAACTATGGTCATCGATTCAAGGATGGAAGTCTACGATCGGATATCCCGGCCCAGATTTTGCACAATCACTTTAACGTCAACTATGCTATTGTCAGTCAGGTGAACCCTCATATCCATATCTTCTTTTACGCCAATCAAGGAAGTCCAGGGCGCCCTGTCACCCATCGATCTGGTAAAGGATGGTAAGCATATTGACATTGAGGCTCTTGACCACGCACTCATCCATCCTTTCTATTAGGCGAGGGGGCTTTTTGGCATCCACATTGGAACAGTTACTCAAGCTTGAACTCTCGAAATGGCTCAAGGTACTGCGGGACTTGGACTTGCTTCCCAAGGTGATGAATCAAGATTGGAGCTCACTCTGGTTACAAAAGTTTGATGGTGATGTGACCATTCTGGTAAGTGAGAACGAATCCTTTGATGAAAAACAACGGCCACTGATTCCCCTTACAGCCCAAAGCAGGTCTCACGGATTGGTTCCACCTCTTGACCGACCCTGACGAGAAGCGGTTGGCGCAACTGATGAAATTCGGTCAACTACAAACGTGGCCCAAAATCGCCATGATCAGAAACCGCCTACGCATCGAGAACTCTATCCGCCTTGGACGACGCCATGTCCGCGACAATCTCAAATCAACTCGACAGCAAAAGACATCCGCCGTCGATCGAATCAAAGAACACCAACACAGCAGTGGAGACGATGCCGTCAGCGGGGATGAAGGTCGAGCCATGGACGAATTCAAGTTTTTGTCGGGACGCCGCCTTAGTATGCCTGATAATATTGGAAGCGCTGCTCCTTTGGAAGGAAAGAAGGTCTGGACAGAAGAACAACGACGGCTCAAGTTCCTGGCTCAATTCACTGATACCTCGGGTCTCGGTATGGCAAACGGACAGTATGCGTCAGCCTCCACCGGTGCTCATCAAATGGACGATTACCTTGACGACGATGAATCTGAATTTGGATTGTAGATAGACTAGTTTAGAATACATGTAACAAGCTATACCTTGACATCTTGATATCCATTAAAGTAGGGGGTTGCGGACAATAAGGACTTATTTAACTGGGCATAGCTGGGATTCAATTTGAAATAACGATAAAACCGCCCCACCAGGCATAGGAATGGTCTTTCTCTTCTTCCTTCACTTTACTTCTGCCTTTATTTACATAATGACCAAATCTTCGAATAGTAATGTGTATATAGCAGCTTCTAATCTTCATATGTTACATGCTGTACAATCAATAAACTTCACTTTGTCTCTTTTTAAGGTTGGAACTTGGCGCATTGGGTAATTTGCATACACTCTAGATTTCAACCCCCGATTAGGCTACAAGATCTTTTTTTCTGCCCGTCCTTCATTTTTGCTCCTTCTTCCCCTCGTCATCACTTTTTTGCCTCCATTGTCATTCTCTTTACTCCACGACAACAAACGAACGAACGAACGAGCAAACGAACGAACGAACGGTAACTCTCCCCTTCTCACGTCATGTTCATCTTTTGCTTATCATTACTAACTTTTTTGTCTTTTGCATCGGTCCTCTTTCTTTTGACACTAGATCGGCTACGACGATGACGACGACGATAGGGACGACGACGATGCTATTTGCGACTCCACCACTACATCATGTCGCCCAAAAAGGCCCTTTTTAAAATTTTAAAATGTAAAAAACATGGGGAAACCCTCGCAATTTTTTTTTAGGTGCGCTCCCATTGCATTGTAGATTCTGTAGCCCTTGCACCTCTAAACATCACTATTTACTTGTCTGCTCTGGTTACCCACTACCTCAGATACATTTAAGCACATTCGGCCGACCCCCCTTCTTGATTCCCCATGGCATGGCACCAGATTAGTTGTGTAAGGGCAAGTCTGCTCAATCCCACTCCTACCTATAGCTTAGCCGTAGATTTAGTCAGCTTTGAACATATCAATCAATAAAACATTGTCTTTGACGTCAAAGGACCATGTCTCTAGGCAGCTTACGAGCTAACGAACCGCCTGTCCTTAGCTGGCAGAGCGGCATTTGACTGTAATCATGCTGATTGGATCAAATGAGCGGGGTTTGAAATGTGATATACTCAAAACTCTCCACGATTTTCTCTCTCCTCGCTTCTTTCTCTTTCTTTTATTCTTTTGGACAACAACCATGGTCAACCTGTCTTTACATTGTATCAATGCCGTCATCTTGCTCGATGCATCTGGAAAACGGGTGTTAGCCAAGTACTATGGATCGGAACAATCATCGCTCAAGGAACAAAAAGCATTTGAAAAAGGCTTGTTTGAAAAAACACGACTCTCCCAAGGTAAGACGAAAAGTTGTCATCTCGAGCCATCATTCTCGTCCATGGGCTCACATTTTCTGTCTTTTTTTGCTAATGTTACCAGGTGAAATCATCTTATACGACAATCAGGTGGTTCTGTACCGATCCAACATTGACATTTACTTTTACGTTGTGGGCTCCGCCGAAGAAAACGAACTCATCTTGCTTAGCATGTTCAACACATTTTACGATGCCGTGTCCAATCTACTAAGGTAAGAAAAAAAAATACAAGGCTGCCTTTGACCAAGACGGGACTGACTTTTCATTGAATAGGTACCAAGTGGAAAAACGAACCATCATGGACAATTTGGATTTGGTAGCCCTTTGTTTGGATGAAACAGTGGACAGAGGGTAAGGGGGAAGACACGCACACACACATATATATCGCGGGGATAACTAAGGTCCTTTTGCTGTAGGATTATCTTGGATACAGATGCAAATGCTATTGTCGGTCGAGTATCAAAACCTCGTTTGGATATGGTGGATATCCCCTTCACTGAACAAACGCTATCACAAGCATACCAAACTGCCCGGGAACGCCTAACAAGTCAATTGTTAAGATAGATACATAGATAGATTATCCCCCCCAACAACCTTTATCTTATAGCTCTTCTATAATCTAGTCAATTCTTATTGTGTACCGTTTGAAAATAAAAGAGGCGTTAGGAATAGCCATTTTGTAATGACAATGGAATAGTAAGAGACACATCGGTACTCACTGTGTAGGTCAAATGCCACCTTGTGGAAGCCAGGCGGGGCTCTCACTATGGGCTGATATGGGCACTCACTATACACATGTACAGGCGAGCTGCCTCTTTATAGTGTGAGAAGCACCCAAGGGTGGATTAATGGTGCCAACTTTTGTTGAAAATTTGAACTTTTTATAAACTCATCGGTTTTGAACTCCAATTTTTTCTGTAAAGAAGTGTCTTGTTTTTTAAAATCGAGATAGTCAACCCATCTTCAAATTTGACAATGAGGAATATGCAGTCCATATTAAATGAATGCCACCAAGAGCGAGGTATTCTTATGCTGTATGCGTCCGTGAACGCTACACAAAGCTCCAAAAGAGCGACCAAGTGAAGTACCTCCAAAGACCGTAATCAATATAAGAAAATCCAACATATTTGGCATCATTCTATACACAGGAAGCATATCTTTTCCTATGTGAACTTTGAAGTAGAGCTGCCCATCTCGTTTACCAGAAAATTCATGCCCAAGAAAAGTGGAACTTTTTCAAAGGAGATTGCCCTTTCTTTGTTTAAACTCCGACATTTAGGACTCGGGTTCAGTGAAGGAGAATTTTCTGGAGAGGCTATGTTTTTTTCATCATCATCAACCTGAAACACACGACCCATCATCATGCCTATAACATACAACTCATCATCCTACTAGTGATATTGATCGGAGGGTGCAACCCCCCTGCATTTATTAGAATTCAAAGAAAGGTGTTTCCTTATTGGATCAAAGGTCTATTGTCTACAAAAGGGTAAGATATGATAAGGAGAGGGAAATCTAGAGTACAGAGAGAGTTGCCAAAGTATAGTCCCGACTAATCATATTGTTCACCAGGACGAGTCGTTTCAGAGATCGCTTTCGCCTATTCATCAAAAAAAGACCGCTTGTGTAAGAGATTGAGTGTATTCTTGGTAGATATGGCATTTACCTTGTATCCATCTCTTCTAAAAGATGTAATCCTAAAGCAGAGCAAGCGCCAATGCCTTGGCCCTGACCCGTCACCAAAGAGTACCCGCCAGTGGTAACAAACCCGATGAGATCTGCGTCAGTTGGAGGCTAAAAAGACATGATTAAAAAAAAAAAAAAGTCAGCTCGCCGCCTCTCCAGCCACGCCATTTTTGTGAATATCTACCTTTACGGTGTCCAAGCTCTTAACTTGTCGTTTGTTGCGGCAGGCGGCATATTCTTGAGCAAAGCGATCGTCTTGCAGCAAATAAATCCTTGCCCTAGACTTTAAAGTTCCACCATGTTCGCTTGACAGTTTGATTTTGACAGCCATTGATTCCAGCAAGAGATGTTGTGGTGCCGCCCCGAACGTCATTCCCCGGGCCGTCGCCGCATCCGCCATTGTAGTACGTAAAGCCGTTTCGATAGATGTTTTCCCACCCGAGCCGTCCAAGAGAAGAGATACTAAAGTGTTGCCCTGAAGCAGCACACCGCCTGTAGTTGTCTGTTGGTCATATGTGTACTCCATCGAAGAAGAGGTGGGTGTTGCCTGCAAAACGTGGGCAAAGGGTATATGGTGAGGGGAGACAAAGCCGAGTTTGGTGTAATTCAATCGTTTGGAGGGGGGCCGCCGTTCCCATTTGGCCTGCGCCGCTGCACCGGTGATCTCTTGATAGTTTTCAAAGGCTGGTGTGGTTGGATAGTCGTAAGGGAAGCAGGAATACCCGCAATCGAAATGGACATTATGTATAGCGTCGAGCCCGCCTGTTCTAGCCCCTGCGTAAACCAGTGATCGCCAAAAAGAGCTTCCAAACGCCCAGGGCACAATGAGCGTCCATCCATCGATCTGTTCGGTGCGCGCCTCGGAGAGTCTTGTCGGTGTGGATTGATCAGCTAACGGTCCGTTGCGTTGGATCAAAAGGATGGGGATACGTGAGTCTTCTGAT
Source organism: Absidia glauca (assembly GCA_900079185.1). Classification (NCBI taxonomy): domain Eukaryota; kingdom Fungi; phylum Mucoromycota; class Mucoromycetes; order Mucorales; family Cunninghamellaceae; genus Absidia; species Absidia glauca. Next base: position 196,474 of record LT550653.1, read on the forward strand.
GGGATGAAGGGCAATGTTGAGCCTGGCATTGGCATCTACAGTAAGAAAAGGATAGTTGAGTATGGATAGTACTAAGCGCAACGGTTCCAGTTACCTGTTCGCGACGTTTCAGAAGCCGAGATTCAGTGGTCTTGGTAGATTGACAGTGATTCCTTATTGACTTGTCCCAGATTTCAGATTCGGACGCCTCGGCAGGCCAATGCCTTGTCTTGGAAAGCATATTTTGAGAGGAGAAGTCAGTTGTAGTGAGATCAGAATGTGCAGTTGCTGGGCGAGCTTTTTGAGGGAATCTGATAAAGTGACAAGATGAGACAAGATAGGATATGATATATGCATGAATTACCTTAAGCGTGGATCTTGCACAGTCAGTCCTATGACAGTTCCATTGGGGATGCAGCAGCCAGAACGAAGTTGTTGAAGCCCACGCCACATTTGACAGTTGATGGTGCTGTTGGTGAGATGATCTGGATCGGATTCTTCAACGGGGTCTAATATTGCTTGTAAGAGACTCAAGGACCGGGGCCCTGTCAATTCAAAGCGAGCAAGGTCATTCCGTAAGTCGTGGATTTCAACTACAAAAGCAGCAAGGAGTAGGTGAGAATCGACTTTCTGTCAGCACTTTTTTTTCTAACCGTCACCCATTACCTTGCTGACCGAGTACCTTCGTTGATGATGCTTCCTCGATCAATTGGCGTTGTACGATATCGAAGGAAGAAGGATGGATCCAGAGCCATAATATAGAGTTATCAGGGGTTGAGGATGGGCGCCAAAGAAAAGTGATTGGGGCGATGAGATGTGCTGGGTAACCACCACTGGCGTAGACATAAGAGTGACCGACACGAGTGCCCTTTGTAAACCTATCATCCATATGCAGTGAGTCATCAGCATTGAGCACTCAGATCGATAGGGACTTTTACCTTACACTACCAACGGAAGGAAGGAGGGGATCTGTGAATTTGTTCAAAATTTCAATGATCCTATCCCGAGCACCATCCAATTGTAAACAGCCTTGATAAGAAGCATCATGAAGGAGGGCTATCTTGGTGAAGGATCGATAAATGATTCGTCGAGACTTGTACATGGGATGCGCGGCCAGTCGATAACCCCACCAGTTCTGCATTTTCATACGTTTGATGTGCCATTTGTGCGTAGATAACCATTTGACTTTGTCTACGATCAAAAGAGAAATAAAAATCACAAAGTTAGCAATCCAGTCAGGGAAAAGACAGTAGCCCTATTTACTTTTTCGGCTGACTAGCTCATCCATAAGCATTTTCGACTTGATCTTCCTATACGAAGCAGGTATGACCCTACCATTCGCAAGCTGTAGAACCATGTTAAAGATCAGACTAAATGTATCATAATCATGTTACTTACCTTGACAGAAAGTCGTGCACGATCTCTTGCTCGAAGATGATGCAACAGATGGCTGGCTGCACGGCGTCGAAGGAATCTAGGCTGGCTCGTAAAGGACGGCAGTTTAAGAGCGGCACTATAAAGCAAGTCGGGGGTAAGAAAGAAGTGCATGAGGGGGGAGAAGAGTCTTGTTACCTTGTTTCTTTAATGGCGGACTGCATACTGTTGATTTCTTGCATACGAGCGGCAACAAAGGTATCAGCATCGATCTTACCGCCCACCTTTGGTAAGGCCTTGCCTAGAAAAGAAGAGTTGATAAATGATAAACGTTCACTCAAACAAGCTTCACTTTATACAAACACTTACAAAAATGATCTATCGCTATAGATTGAGCTGGAGTTGCGACTGGCCTTTTGCTTTGCGAATCTGTGATACAGAAACAGGAAACAGTGAGTTAAAAGAGCACTAGACTTTTGCGTCGCTAGTAAACTTACCATGAGACTGTAAGGATGCACCTTTAGCATTGGTCGCGGTTGCTCTGTCTTGGTTCTTCTTCCCCATGATCACAAGAAAAAAAGTTTGACAAGTGGAAAGAAGAGGGGAAGGCGGGGAGTTTCAAAAATCAGACGCCATTTATAGCGAAAATCGGGGTTTGAATGTTGGGTTTTTTTCGGGTACAAATTGGCAGGCCCAAGTTATAAATACCTTCTTCTTTCACTTTTCCCTAATCCTTTCCAGCCTTCCCCTCTCATCAACATGACGCTGCTACTTCTACTCTTGGGTGGAATAGTGATTGGTATAGTCCTGGTAGGCTTATAAAACACAGGCAACCATAAACAAACACTCATCATGACCTCTTTCACTGCCTTCATCTTTCTCAGGTACTTTGCTTTCTACTCATCAGCTCGCCCTCACCGCGGAAACCCACTGAAAACGAAGGTTACTACAATGTACTCCAAACTGAAGATAGACAGAAAACACCCAGCATCTTTGATCCTCCCAGCGTCAGCCTCTCTCTCATTGTTCCTGCCTTTGACGAAAGCAAACGCCTACCCATCATGTTGAACGATACTGTGGACTTTTTGGAAACACGCAAGAAAACGAACGGATCCTTCACATACGAGGTTATCATTGTCGACGATGGAAGCAGAGACAATACTATTCAAGCTGCGACTGATTATGCTCGAAACCGACCAACAGTGGATATCCGTATCTTGGCTTTGGAGAAGAACCGAGGCAAAGGCGGAGCTGTCACTCAGGTAAGAGAATATAAAGGCGTAGAGGCAAACGAAACACCAACTCTTTTTCTCTTCTTCTCTTGTAGGGAATGTTATGTGCACGTGGTGAACAATGTCTTATGGTGGATGCGGACGGTGCCACTGAATTTTCGGATCTCGCCAACCTGGAAGAAAAACTAGAATCGACGGTCAATGAAGAAGGATATGGTATTGCTGTTGGATCAAGGTCTCACTTGGTATCCACTGAGGCGGTTGTAAAGGTAAGGTAAAAAGAGAAGGAGTTATGATGCTATCGAACTAAATCGTTGTTTCTACTGAAAACGTAGCGGTCATTCATTCGAAACTTTTTGATGCGTGCCTTCCATACTTTGGTATATACTTTGGGGATCAGAGGCATCGAAGATACTCAATGCGGCTTCAAGCTCTTCACTCGCAAGGCGGCTCAACTGGTGTTCCCTAATATGCATGTGGAAAGGTGGATCTTTGATATCGAATGCTTGATGATCGCTCAGTCTCAAAAGATACCTCTCGTCGAAGTCCAGGTGAAATGGCACGAAATAGATGGCAGCAAGGTCAACTTGATCACTGATTCCGCTCAGATGGCTAGGGATCTCTTTTTGATTAGATTAAACTTTATGTTAGGCTTCTGGAAGGTAGAAAAGGATAAATTGTTGAAAAGTTTGTAATAAAAATGGATGCTGTTGGTATCCGTATGGGTCATTAGACATGCAAATAGTCTTGTTTAGCGGTAGAATAGAATAGTTGACCTTTGTAATGTTGGTGGCGTCAAATAAACTTTTTTGAAGTGTCTCCTTGTATCTTTATATCTAATAGATACATTGCCGCATTGCTGGCTGTGCTCCTTCGGATCAGTATGTGTGGTCATCTGTGGTGTGATCTCCGCATGAACCGGAGTTGGTGTTTTTAAACCCCGACGGTTGGAAAATTGGAAAAAGGGAAGGCGCATCATCTCGGGCATGGCTGGGACTCAATTTGAAATAAAGATAAAACCGCCCCTTCAGGCGACAGGCACGGTCTTTCTCTTCTCATCGGGAATCGATCGGCAAGGCACTCTCTTCTGTTGGTATCAGGTCCAACAAAAAGACGCAAGTCAGTTGCGGCTCATCAGTTTGTATGGCGGGTATCGTGTGTGCGAACGAGAATCAAATACAACACCAATACCGATAGAACAACACAACGATGAACAGCGCATATCTCACCAGCCTTCCAAGAGAAATTATCGATTAATGTCAGGCTTCCCCACCATGCTCAATTCTTTTATCTTGCACGTACCGCCCTTGACCCACCTACCAGCCTCTACTAGATCCAGGCGATCGACGAATGGCATGACCGACTGGCGGCAAAAAAACTCAGTCCTGACAACAACGATCCTATTCAACCTACCGTCGCTTCCAATGCATTTTTACACATGATCATGGTGCTCATGAAGACTTTATACAAGACTCAGTGCTCATGATGGAACTCCACCCCTGTCATCCCATTTGACAACATTCAACCTTCTCTGATCCAGCCTACTTGTCATTCAAAAGGTAAGACAACATCATAGCATTAGAATGTAGTAGCATGCTTACTCTGAAATGTTAGGGATCTGCTGCAAAGTCAAGCTCAGGAAAACGATCCTGTCCACACACTCATCCAACAATGCGTGCATTTGCACTTTAGATTTCAAACCCCGATTTGGCTACAAGTATTTTTTTTTTGGCCCGTCCTCTACTTTTGCTCCTTCTTCCCCTCGTCATCCCTTTTTTGCCTCCGCATTGTCATTCTCTTTTTTTTTCACGACGACAAACGAACGAACAAACGAACGAACGAACGCACAAACGAACGAACGAACGAACGGTAACTCTCCTCTTCTCACGTCATGTTAAGCTTTTGCTCACCATTACTAACTTTTTGCCTTTTGCATCGTTCCTCTTCCATTTGACACTAGATCGGCTACGACGATGGCGACGGCAATAGGGACGACGACGATGCTAATGACGCCTCCACCACTGCTTCATGTCGCCCAAAAAGGCTCTTTTTAAAATTTTTAAATGTAAAAAACATGGGGAAACCCTTGAATTTTTTTTTCTTCTGCACTCATCATGTCCATAGTAGATTCCCTAGCCATTGTACCGATAAAGTGCACTATCCCTTAACCCATTCGCAGCACCTACTACTACTAATAATTTGGATAACACTGGTCTGCCTTCCCCCTCCCTTTTCCTTAGCTCATTACACTAGAGTAGTCACTTCATGATAAAGCCATACTTGAATCCGTCTAAATCCTACAATCCCCTCCCCCCCATTAGCTTCAACATTAATCTCATTCACTCAATAAAACTTGATTGCAATCATCTTTATGACTACCGTCTTGATTCGTAGGACTAAACTTGAGCGAAGGAGCCGGCATTCCGCTTCTGTTACTTTGGCGTGACATGGAATAGTATACCAATACGAATTTTACTCTGTGTCAAGTGTGTGATTGAACGAATCTCACTTTTCGACTTAGGTTGCTTTGTCTTTTGAACACTGTCTACACAAGCACCATGTGTTCCTGGTATCCTCCCGTACAGAAATCCAAAATGTTGTCAAAATTTCCAAACACCGCTTTTTGAAAAAAATGGATGGACTACCCTTCATGAAATTTCACTTTTGTTGGACATGCTACCATACACATTTCATCTTGTTCCATGCGGAATTTGAAGATGGTTATCCATCTTGGTCAAAAATCAGGGCAACTCGACACAAAAATTCAAAAAAGTCAAATATGCTCAAAGGCCCGCCCACCCACTTCATTTCACACCCTGCCTTTTTCAAGCTCTCGTGTGCGTATGTGGCAATCGGACCATACTTGGCACACCGGCGCATGTCAGAAACGTCAAAACATGTTCAGAAGAGTAAAGTCATGGAGATGGTTTCAAGTAGGTTTTATTGACCAAGTGAGACTACAGTTAAGCTATTGTAGGAGTCGCCTTGGAATAACTAAACTAGAGTAATGAGCTACAGAATGAAGAAAGATAGAGCTGGCAAGCGGTTCTATAAATACCAGTAGTGGTGCGCATATGGATTAGTGCAAGAGATGGGGCACTTCTAAAGTACAATACAGTGGCTAAGGAATCTATCATGGAAAGCAGAGTGCCTCGACAAAAGGATTTTTGCTGTGCTGCGGAGATTGAAAATTTGTGAGCTTTCAACTTTTTGAAAACTCATCGGTTTTGGACTCCATTTTTTGGTAAAGAGTATCCTGATTTCTCAAAACAGAGCTAGATAACCCACATTCAAATTTCAAGCCAAGCAATATGCAATCAATTTACATCGAATGATACCAAAAAAAAAAAAAGCTCCCTGTGCTGTATACGTCTGTGAACACTACACAAGGTCCCAAAATAGCGACGAATTCAATTGCCCACCAAAGATGGCATATCATCCAAAATCACCTACTATCTTTAGCATCATTTGATAGATAGAAAGCACACTTTTCTTCATGTGAAGTTTGAAATGGGGTTTGCTATCTTGCTCATCAGAAAATGCATGACCAAGAAAAGTAGCTCTTTTTCATGGGGAAGGGTCCATCCTTTTTTCCAAAACCGGGATTTAAAAAAATAGTGACAACACCTTTGATTTTCTTAACCATCCTGAATAGCAGCAACAGAGGAGTCTCGGTTCCTTTGCTGAAATTCTGGCTTCGAGACGCTAAATATGGAGAAGGTTACAGGTACGCTTTTTTGAGTCTCTGTGTACTGCTGACGGACGTATACAACATAGAAATAGTTTTTTTCTTTGCATCATTCGATAGATATGAACTATACCTTGCTGCATGTGAAATTTTAAGGAGGGTTATCAGTCTCAGTTTTGAGAAATATGACAATCAATTACAAAAGTTGTCATTGGAAAGTCGGAAGAATTGAAACTCCGATTTGGGGCGCTCTGTTCAAGTGTAGCTTTTGTTTGCCCTCACCATTTCTTTGCTCCTTCTTCCCTTCTTCATCACTTTTACCTTTCCAACGGTATGACAACTTTCTTGACTTTACTTTGATCAATCAATGCCCTTCAACAATGGTCAAAAGGTAACTTTTTCTTTCCCATGATGCTGCTCACCTTTTTCATACCCTGACTAACTTTTCTTTTTCTCACTAGATTCCTCAAGATAGCAACGGGTATAGGCTCTCTGGCAGCAAGAATGAATGCACATGGGCTTAGAATAGTGGTTTAGAGGGTTTGAAATCAGCGATTACGAAAAACATGGGGGAACCCTTTATTTTTTTTCTTGCACTCGTTTTCCCATAGTAGCTTCCCTAGCGTTAAAACCCTAACAAGTAGGGACCTTTCAAGCATTGAATAGACTCACTACTGGTGACATACTATGGTGCAGTAGGTTAGCTCCCCTTTAATTCCATTACATTAGGTTAGTTATATCCTCCTTCGCTAGCTCCACTCTGACCTCTGGCTTGACCCTAGCTTCATCCGAATTTGTCAATGACGATCAATAAAACCTCACTCTTTTACTCTACTACTTTGAATAAACTCCTGTCCCATTCATCCCCGAGAACTTTTTTCCGTGCGCATTCATCATTACGGGGGGGGGGCTAAATCAGAGCAAAAGGCTACCCAAGATCATGACGAAAATGTGTCTCCTTGAAATCGCACCAAAACGATTTTTAATGATGAGGCTCAGTTTACCCCGGGATTGTTTTTAGGCAGCCCAACGTGCCAAGAAATTTGACACTAACGACATATGATACGGCGCTATAAAACACTTTCTCGATCCGCAACTACACCGACTCAAAAGGAACTATTTGTGATAGTATGGCTCTCTCAGGATGGCGGGACTCAATTCATGCAACACTAAGGCTGTACTACCATGGCGTGATTTCAAATCCTGCAGTCATAGGTTAGTGCCAACGATCTTTTGGTTCTTTGGTTGCAGTACCAGATTGTAGCTTGGGTACACCCCGGGATCGGTTCCTCATCACTTTGGTTAGATCACGAGTATTTGCAGTCGGCCAAAAAAAGAGCATCCCTCCTCCAAAATGTCTAATGCTGATACAATGCATCTCCTTGAAATGAACGACACATTACCTGCACGACCCAGAAATGACCGTGACGAGCCCTTCATGAACTTGATTTAGCTTGTGCTCCCTGTCCGCAAAAATGGCGGAGTTTGAACCTAAATCCAGGGCATCTAACTTTTTGCATGAATGGAATCTGGCCTTCTTTGCTGGCATGCTTGATGAGCAGAATCATTCCAATCAACCCCTTCTACCCATGGTATCTCCTCCCCGCTCACTTAGAAATTCTTTCCATGAAACTCCCATTCCTTTTACAAGGACTAGACCCTTTTTTTTATGAATACACCTGACCCTACCCCACATTCCAATTACCAACTTGAATTTGAGGCCGAGGGTGCCCTCTAGCTGTGTCCAACAAGTGTTGAAACCAACATCTGTCTTGCACTCTACCATCAAACGAACATATCCAATCACTTTGAAAGCATATTCATGGATCTCTTTCACAACTGTTTCAGGCATTCCTATAGATAGGGCTTGATTCCCACTGACAAGTCGAAAAAGGGGACCCTTCGAGCGGGGTTTGAAATATGCATAATCCACAACTGGATGGGAAAGGTTGATATCATACATGCAGAAGAGGGGAGACAATGATGATGGGTAGATGTATTTACATGATGTTTTGATTGTAGTCTCCTTTTATGACCCACTTTTCATCTCCCTTGATGGGACTCCATCTTCAAAATGCCGTTTTCATACACAAAAGGAGAATGAGAGTATGACCTTTCATTTACATGGGAAAAAAACAGATCATGTTGCTCGATTTGGGGGGACACTGCTTTCATGGAGAAGAGATTTCAGGAGAGGACAAGACATTGTTCCTTTGTTTTGTTGAAAGACCCACCCAAAGAATGGTGGGGTTTCTCTTAAGCTTGTTTATGTACAAAGAGGCAACGAAGGCATGAAAAGACCTGCTGTGTTTGAATATTAGCTGTCAAGTTAAGAGACTTTTTCTATTGCATGTTTGTTATAGTTGTCATTACTGCTGAGCAAACCAGTCGAAGGATTCAGGGGTACGAATAGTGTGCGACCCATATTTAGCTCACAATGTAAACTCCGTCTTCAGGCACAAGCGAAGAAAATAGCGGAGTTTGAAAAGAACAAGACAACCTCCCTCTTTTTTCTATCTTCCCCTCTTCCTTCCTTTTCTTCGTTACTATCTACAATCACCTTTTTTAAAAGTATAATAAAGTTATACGAATGGCCTCTTCACTGTCACCTTCTCTTTCCTTTCGGAGCATGGACGGTTTGGATATCTCTGGTCAGGAAAGCAACCACCCAGCCCACGACACAAAGCAACTCTTACTAGATCTGGTGGACTCCATTCAACAAGATGAACTCAAGCATGCCGTAATGAAGGAACTCAAACGTCTATTCGCCAATCACGATCGTCTACTGAACATGTTACAATCAAGGTCGGAAGCATTGGAGCAAGAAAACAGGGACTACAAGACTTTGGCCAACGATCACCAGCAACGATACGAAAAGGCTGTGCGTGAAATGCAGTTCTTCCGTAAAAAGTATGAAGGGGCCAGGGATATGAACAACCAGTATGTCACTTCAGCTATCACAACTCCACCAACAACAGCACCACCTCCACCTCCACCGCCTCAGCATCCTCTCGATTATCGAACACGCAGTCTCTCCATTGAATCAGGCTCATCAGGAGAAGCCCCTGACCACCAACCGACCTCAAATCCACACCAGCAGCCTCCAACCCAGCGAAAAGGCTCTGCCACTTTTATAAACAGCTATCCTCTTACACCAACGAGCCCGCAACCTTTTGCTATGCCTAACGATCTCATTGGCAACTACGAAGCCGAATATAATCATAATCAGCGAATATTACGAGGCTCTACGACTGTTGTTTGGCACCCGCAACCATGGAGCACTGTGTCATCCGCCTATCAACCGCACTCCCCGATATCGCCGTTTAGCCCCGAACGTGTAGCACCAACAACAGTAGCCCCACCACCTCCCCCATCACGGCTCCGCCAAGACTCGACGAGCGCCTCTGTCCACAGCGCTCAATCCTCAGGTACCGACAGCTCATCCGGCGACGCCAGTAATAACACCACCGCTCAGCCCAAAGACAGGTCAGCAAGGAAACAGTCATGGCAGCTCTTACGACAACCTTCCACACCCACTCTTGTCGACCCCTCGCCGAAAGAAAATACCCCGGCACCACTTCCTCTTCATTCAGTACCTATGACACCTGTGCGATCAAGTACTGCCACAAATGGATACACAGGTGCCTCTATGATCCAACAGCGACGGGTGGACCCCCTTATCTATGGCGGCTCTGATGCTCTCTGGGACACCATCAGCAAATCAAAAGGAAGTGATGTCACAGTGGAAAAAATCATTAGGTAAGAAGGGAGGAGGAGGAAGAGGAGAGGGGAAAAAAGGGAGCGGGGAGCGTGAATATAGGTACAAGGAAAAAAAGGAGAACTGGATACTGATTTCTGTCTTTCTTTTATTATCCTTAGCAACTTCCTTCGCCGCGGTGGATCCCCTAATACTGCCAAACAGTCACCGACTT
>LT550653.1:223982-254303 GCA_900079185.1 Absidia glauca
CTGTAGATTCCCTAGCCATTGTGCCGATTAAGGGCACTATCGCTTAACTCACTCCCTTTTGACATCGCTGACCAGTCCTCCTCTTCTTCATTCCGTAGATCGATACACTAGATTAGTCATTTCATGGCAAGCCCTACATATAGTTTAACCATAATCTCCTCAGTGAATAAAACCTACTTTGAACCTTCTCCATGACTTTGCTTTTCTAAATATGCTCCCGTCATCTTGAAAACTCTGACGTGCACCGGCTCGCTAAGTCTAGACAGATTGCAGCGCACACGAGAGTTTGGAAGGCGGAATGTGAAATAAAACGGGCGGGCGGGGTTTAAATGCATATGACTTTTTTAATAGCTTTACGATTTCCAGTTGCAAGTTTTTGTGACAAGTTGCCCTGTGTTTTGGAAACCGAGATGTTTAACATATCTTCAAATTCCAGATGGAGCAAGACGAAATGTATATCTATCGAAATATGTCAAAATTGAAGTATACCTGTGCTGTATGCTTCTCTAAGCGCTACACTAACTCCCCAAACAGTGACTGATTCCAGCAACCCAAAGATCGGCAAGAAATTCATCAAAACTTAATATCCTTCAAACCATTCTGTAGATACGAAACGCTGCTTTCTTCATGTGAAATTTGAAATGAGGTTTGTTATGTATTTCCTGAGAGAATGCATGTCCAACAAAAAGTGATACTTTTCATGGGGATTGGTTCATCCTTTTTTCAATCGGCGGAGTTGGAAATGTTCTGGAACATTTTGGTTCTTTGAACTAGAGGATGCCAGGAACACATGATATCTGTGTAGACAGAGTTCAAAAGACAAAGTAGCAAAGCCAAAAGCTATGCTTCGTATATTCATGCACTTGACACAGAGGGAAATCCTTGTCGTACACAAATTAGAGGCTAGCATGAGCAACAACAGCGGAATACTGGTTTTTTCGCCCAAGCTTGACCCAAGAAATCAAGACGGTACTGTAGTGATGGAGATGATTTCAGGTAGGTTTTACCAAGTGAACCAAAGCCCACTCTTCCATTCGCTCGGGTGGTTATGGAGCCAACGATTGTACGTTTACCATTGGCCAGTGCCCCGCTCATAAATCACTGCCATCTTGATTCACTTATACCATTCTCAAAGCGAGTGATGATGATAAAGTTGTTGGAGTGCTTTTTCCACGGTAACTCCCCTTCTTTTCACCAAGCCCTGAGTTGGTGGAGAGGGTTCAGGACGCAACTTGATTTTGAACTCCGATTTTTTTCTTATAAAGCTGGGGACGAAACTTTTTTCCTTTTGGTTGCACTTCTTTCTGCTCACCAACCATTGATCTAATGACCGATTCTGACCTTTTGGCTCGACAGCAAGCTGAAGGGCACAAAGCACTCTTACAACTCGAAACAGAATTCAATGCCAAACCACGGACTGCGGTGCTCAGCATTCAAGGATCTCAAATACGTGCTCTTGCTCAGTTTCCCGCCTTCTTCCAAACGTATCCATCTCCTGTCATTCTCAACGCGGCTATCCTTAAACTTGCTGATTGGTTCCACCATGGGTATAAAATAAAAAAAGGACACTCCATGCAATGCACAAGGCTCACCTGCTCTTCTTTTTCTTCTTCTTCTCAAGAAACAATGTAGTTAGAATGCATATATACAAGGTCTTGGACGGCGTCTCTAAAGATCACCTTACCAAGATCATCAACGTAGACGAAACAATGCGACGTATTCTTCCAGTATTGGGGAGCAACGATCCGACAGCACGTGCGCTCACATTACGGTAAAGAACATGAACGCTGGTGGAAAGGACTCACAACTCACTTACTCCTTGCATTCTCGTAGTATTTTCGGCTGTATGGCGATCATATTCAAAGACAGCCTTGACGTGCAGCATGGGTAAGGGAAATAGGCATAGTCATGGTACGATAGTAACGCTTTTTGGTGTGTCTCCAGTCTTTTAGAAAGGGTACAACAGTCAACCGACCGGTTCGAAACTGAAGCAGCCGTGTGGGCCAGTGATCAATTTTGCTCGCGCTCCACCACCTTCCTATCTGTGATGTTTATGCGGATCCAATCCAGACTGACAGGTATGCTCTCTTCCATTGTTGATTCCTTTCTACATAAAGACTCACACCTTTGCGCATAGATCCAGCAACTTCTTTTGATACTCGGCTGCAACTGATCAAAATTCTACGGCATATGCATAACGATATTGCCATGGCTAGACAAGTAGGTATAACGATGTAAAGGCAGGATGGTCATACTAACGGATAGCATGTTTAGGCGAAGCAACTGTGTCTACACTTATTGACCGAAGAAAAGGACAATGAAAGGCTCGTCATTGTTGTGTTGCGGACGTTGACAAAGTTACTGTCGGTGGCCCTTATTGATCAACGTGAACAGGTAATTACATCTTTGAGGAAGTATGCCAGGTTACTAATCAAACCCTTTACTCATTGCGGATAGATCGATCGATTGCTCTACTACCTGCTAAATGAAAAACGCCTATTGGTACAACAAAGTGTACTGCAAGATCTTCAACACCTAAGTCATAACGATATCATGTTTGATGCTTCTCATATCACGGTAAGAACCATGCGAAATAGGCGGAAAACAGTACAGAAAGCTTATTTTCTTCCTACATTAACTATAGACACTACTCAGTGGTATAGCAGCAACAACTTTCACATCCCCTCGACTTCAACACTGCGCTTATAAATGTGCGGAAACGTTGATTCGATCGCATCGCACGCTTATTGACCACATTCTCCGACAGCCACCCACATCCATGGAGCGACAGACCATCATTCGAACCTTAGAAACATGCCGCACAACATTGGACATCTCGGTACAACAGGGGCAATACAACTTGGCGATTGGATGTGCCCAACTTTTGGTGGCGATCGCAGAAATCTCGACACTGATAGTGGCCAAGGAGGACCAAGACGATCCAATGAATGGCGACTCGTCTGAGGACAAGTTTTACGACACCCGCCCTCTTTTACAGCATGTGGTCAACCAGCTCTCTCAAATTCCGATGAACAGTCTTTACAACCCTGACCAAGCTTCTTGTCGAAAGGTAAGCTTTGGAGGAGCGAGGGAGGAAACACGGGATATTTTAACCTTATGATTACCGGGTAGATCAAAAGGCTGCTCTTCATCAAATCAAGGCTATTGTTACTATTGAACGATCAAGATGGGAAAGACGCATTTATAGAAGGGTATAACATAATGAGCAATCTCCCGCGTAAGTAAATAAGAATGGCGTACGGGCTATTAGCTTATCTACTAATGCTACTCTTCTGACAATTGATGTAGAAAAGGAAGTTGGATCTGTTTTCCTTCAATACTGCTCATCCATTGCCAGCTTGTGTCCCGATCTTTCCTCATGGTTTCCCCGGTTTGCCCTCGACTCGTTAGAAAAGCAAGTACACTCACCAGTGACCTTTGTAGGTATCAAAAAGAAGAAAGAAAACAGGTCATCCAACACCTTCCAGTAATTGATGGTTTATACTTTCCATAGATCAACACGTTAAAGCTACTGTTTCGGACTGTGCAAATGGACAAGACCATCGGGGACGACGTTCTTTCGCTACTACGACGTTTTGGTGCCTGGGATGACTCAGTGGGAAAATATCGCTCGAATGGATGGCACCTGTATGTGATCGGCAAAGAAGCAGGTGTGTGTGGGTGGTACTTTGTGATGCACAATCTCATGAACGACCTTCAATCCATGGTATGTAGATAATCAAAAAAGGCGGATGGGTCTCGGCTAACTTATTACGATTTCTACCCAGGCTGAATCCGATGCTTGTCTGTATTGGCTTTCTACACTGTCGCTCCTTGGATTGGCCGAATGGTCAGTGACACAAACTCCTGATGCCCCCATGGAAGCCAAGACGACGCTGAATCCTTTGGATACACATGTTGCTGCACTCACCAAACTGAAGGTAAGATACATGGACTTGCGATTGGCTTGATCATACTGACATTATCATTCGGGGGAATGTCGGATAGGCTTTCAATGCGATCACTGGACGATCACGGTTCCAAACTTGGTTTGCTCGTCTGCGAATGGAACTGATCCATGCTATCCAACATATACTGGCGACAATAGAAACAGTACGTCAAGGTGGGCTGGAGGATTGTCGGATCGTCAAAATGGTAATACTGCTCTTAAAAAATTAAGTGGGTGTTGTAATCTCATCATGCTGTTCTCCGTGGTACTTTAGATGAACAACTGTGCTAGTAACTTCCGGATTCTCGCTTCCCGGTACGACATTGCTTCTCAATCGATGGTCGACGAAGATAATGCTTTGGTCGAGGTAATGGAAGGCTTTAAAATCAGCGCTCTTATCCTTGAACATGCCTCAAGGACCTGCGTTAAATCAAGGTAGGTCTGTCGGGTAGAAATTTTAGACACATGTAGACTCAACCTCTTTTCTAACTTTTGCATGATGTATAGTCAAGACAATTCCTTTTTTTACATTGATCCAACGTTACTATCACTACTGCCCAAAACTACCCATTCATCGGCCGCCAATCCTAGCAATGCATCTTTTGTATCCTCAAAACTGTTGGACTTTCGGCATATGTGCATTACCTTTTTACAAGATATGGTAAAATGGGAGGAAGAAGAACAAGGTCCAGGTGTGGTCGAGCATGTAAGTATAAGACATGATACTCTGATCGTTGCAGATGTGGGCCTATCTTGTTAACCATCCTGACTTATCACTTGTGTCCCTCTGTAGCGATATTTAGATGCAACTGGTGCCTTCTCCCAAACTCTATTGCGATCCTCTCTGATTCTGCCGCCTTCATTCTTCAAACTTGGTTAGCTCCTAGATCACCCTGTTAATTTGTTACTGAGGTTATAGTCATCTACTTTTAAATCTTATACCACCGCCCCCTCTTCGCTTTGATCGGGCTCCCCCTTCCCTTCCCTCTTCTCAAAGACATATTATGATTGAAATAAAACTTTCTCAAAGACATATTATGATTGAAATAAAACTTTATTTTGTGCAATTCATGGCGCTGCGACTAAACTGTATGTTAGACTAACTAAACTGTGTGTTCGACTAGGCAAAGGGGAATACAGGGCATACTAATCTACTGTAATGACCAGGGGAATGAAGAAGACGAGAGCTGGCTAGCTACGTCAAAGTGTCTGTGCTAGTGGGCCAAGGGGCTGGTTCAAGTAGTAACGCATTTCAGCGGGACAATGACTAGGGAATCTACAATGGAAAAGTAAGTGCAGGAAGAAAAAAAATTCAAGGGTTTCCCCAAGTTTTTTACATTTGAAAATTTTAAAAGAGCCTTTTTGGGCGATATAAAGCAGTGGTAGAGTCGGCATTAGCATCGTCGTCGTCTTTATCGTCGTCGTCATCGTTGTAGTCGATCTAGTGTCAAAAGAAAGAGGAACGATGCAAAAGGCAAAAAGTTAATAATGGTAAGCAAAAGATGAACTTGTCTTGAGAAGGGAAAAGTTACCGTTCGCTCGTTCGTTTGCTAGTTCGCTCGTTCGTTCGTTCGTTTGTCGTAGTGGAGTAAAAAAGAATGACAATGTGGATGCAAAAAAGTGATGACGAAGGGAAGAAGGAGCAAAATAAAGGACGGCCAGATAAAAAATTCTTATAGCCAGTCGGGGTTTGAAATCTAGAGTGCATAGACACACATTGTTGGAGGACTTATCTCGTCCATTTATGTAGGCTACCGGTACCATGAGGGTTTGACACGACATTGTGATCATACATGGTATGAGGGTAGCCGCTTTGAAAGACGGTTTCCCGCATATATCTGCCAATTTCTCGCTCTCAACCCTTGATTGCAATCGAAACATAGTGTGCCCCTGGCGGCGTTTCAATACCGTTACACTTTTGCATGATTCTCAAATCAAATGGGAACTAGTCCATCACCGGTCAACCCTATACCGTACACGGTAGTAATCTGTTAGAAGCTAGTGTGATTAAAGTCAAATGAGCCTTTAATGTACTGTAAAATAGGTGTATCATTATTGTGCAACGGGGAAGGAGTAAATCAGAATGCATTATGAGGGTAAATTGTCTGATATTGGGTCTGACAAGATAAATAGAAGAGTAAAGCTAGATCACACACATGTAGAAGGACTGGTGTCATGAGAAGGATGAAATCATATCATGAGCATACTTGAGACACAGGAGACGACATTATTTATATCAGGGACTAGAGAGATGATCCGACGTCAATAAGTAGGTACAGCACACTTTTTATTAGATGTATAGAAGAAGAGGGAAGAGAGGGTATAAGATCTAGTTCTAAGCTGTCGGGGTATGATATGCATCAAGGAGGGTTTTATTAATAGGCTATAGGTCACCTTCCGAGATGAGCCAGCTCCCGGTAGGGTCTTGAAGGTGGTGGATAAGGACCGAGAAACAAGAATCGACAGGTTTTGTTGATCAGGCACCGCCATTTCGATTTCCGGCCCTTTCTGTTAATCCGTAGGGACATTCTTGGAGCAGATACAGCCAGCGATGATAGTGAGGGTGAAGTACTGGATGGTACGATGCGATAAGGTTTCAGCCAGGGGTGAAACATTACAAGGTCCAAGGAAGCCCGAGATTGCTCTGGTGCCAACATCCTTCGCAACAAGTCCTTGACATCTAATAGAAACCAATGCACAAACATGTTACTACGCCCTTGTGATGCATATCCCTTTTCTTCATGATTGTGTGTTACCTTCTGAGAAGTGGTCTGGTATACCGAAATCTGCGTGCAGCATCTTCTTGACCAATTTTCGATCGTCCTTGGCTTTAAATGGATAGCTGCCCACCAACATTTGATAAAGAGAGATTCCCAAGACCCATACATCGGATAAGCCGCGACTATAGCTAGCATGGAGATACATCTCAGGGGGAATGTATTGTGAGTTTCTATAATCATCGCATTGTTGTTTGTTCCAAGAAGAATATGCAAGTAAAACAGGCTGAGTTAGATATATGCACACCCCTTCTTCTTCCTCTCTCTCCCTTCCACGTCTTCCTTCATAGCACTTACCCAGTAAAAGGATAATCTGAGACCTGGCCATCGGGTAAAGTCAAACGAATCATGTGGACGTGATCGCCTTCAAAGATGACTTGCATTGTTGTAGCTACGTTCGACTTGATTTGGATTCGATAAGTCGCTTGCACCATGGTTGAGAATCTTCGTTTGCAAGAGAGTTCATTCCCGACGAGACTTGATTTTGGTCCAGATTCTTCCTCCGATTCTAGTGGTTGATGGTGAGCATGATGAAGATCCCACATTATGTTGTTTGGGACGCAGCTGCTGGTGCTGGCGCTGGTGCTAGTGTTGCTGTTCAACCGGTTGTGATGATGATCCAATTGTCGTTCAGGTTGTTGAGACTTGCTCGCTCGAGTTGAAGGGACAGTGATGGCTGTGATTTCGACCGTGTCGTTGTTACTAGCTGACATTGACCGAGGATAGCTTATCAAGGGTAGAAGCAAAAGGGCAGAGCTGGTTACTGGTATGGTAATGTTTTGTTGTCGTTAGTGATAATGATGATGCCTCGGACGAAAGCCAAATAGCCCGAATGACTGATCCCACCTAATATGACAAAGTAAAGAAAAGGGAGTAAAAAGGAAAAGAAAGTGGCGTCAGTTTCAAATACAAAAAGTTAGGGGATTGGATATTCAAACACAAGCACATTGATCAAATAGGTGCATATTTTCGCCTTACCTTGATAAAAGAAGGGTTGCACAGCACTATGTCTGACTGGCGTGGTTGCTACATGGGAGAAAAATACAGCAAGAGGGTACATGATGGATCAGAAGCCAATGTTGTCCATTTCATTTGGATGTCGTTGGTGCTTTGGGGTAGGAGTTCAAGGGTGGGTGTGATTCCTGTTGCAGATGGTGATGACCAAGTAAATCCAACTGACGTTAATAATCGTAGATCGACGAGCCCAGTTGTCAATACATGTGGATGATAGTGGCGATAGATATGCGTCAGTCAATGGGAGATGTGAGGAGGAGAATGTGGAGGAGATGGTGCATAAGAAGAAAGAAAAAGAAAGAGAGGAAAAATAAAAAAATCTGACCCAAAGTGTAACTTTTAGATTGCGCCGGAGCGGCGTTTTAAATCTCAAATCTCAAACGCTAAGCATGACACTTCTATTATGACACAGTACAATGGGATTGATAAACAGTAACGCTGAGAATCAAAAGATTATATCAAAGTAAGAATGAAAACGCCACATTCATTATAAGAAAGGTCTATTTTTATACATGGCTTTCAATTGTGTGATAGGTCGGACAAATGACATTCCGTTGAGCATGATCTTTTGTTGGTTCAGCTCCTCCAATTGACGGTCGCTTAAAATCTGTCGTTACTCGTTACTACTTTGCAAAATGAAATCAAAGTCGAAAAAGGAAGGTTCAGCAAAGAGAACGCTGCCCATTGATGATTGCAAACGGGCTGAGTGCCAAAATAACTTTATTGGCTGCAGCAATATGAAATGACATTTATCTCTTGTTTCATCGATCCATGTGTTACACCATTCTGTTTTCCCATTCATCGCATTCATCGATCCTATATAAGAGACCATTCCGTCTTCGTCTTCTCTTTCTCTTTCTCTTTTTCATCCTTACTGCTTTTCATATAATTCAAACCCCGCCTTACAATGCCTGTAAATAGATTTCTGACTGACAGATCCTTTCATGTAGACTAATCATCTTTTTGATAATAGGACGTCCATCCAGCACTTTTAATTCAGAACCTTCTATGCGATAGCGATCCTCTTGATGATGATCGGTATACCAGGTCACCATCGGGCCAATCGGAAAGCAGCAGCTCAAATGTATCAATGTTGTCACCACGGACGCCCCCTACCGCCACTTTTAGAATGACTTTCCCCATTTATCCAGACAGCGGACCCAATTGTGCCAATGACTTTGTACCTTCTGATTACCAGCAACAGCAATCCTATTGTCACTTGTCAAATACGGATCCACTCGTGCATGAAGTTGAGCCACCCACGCCATATCATCGACATCACCCTTACAGAATGCCACCTGCTCGTGGTAACTATATCACCATCAACAGTGATTTGATTTGTGCACACTATCTGCCCATCCACAACCATTCCTCTGTTAAAGCAAAGCGTAAACGTGCGAGCCCGACGCAAATCATGATTCTGGAACATGTTTTTGGTCATACCGCCTTCCCCTCAACTGGCCTGAGGGAAGAACTAGGAGAGAAATTAGGCATGGAACCCCGTGCTGTACAAATCTGGTTTCAAAATAAACGTCAATCAACCAAAAGGGATCAATGGGATACCACATTAGAGCAAAAACAGCAAAAGGACCAGCAAAAGTCAAATAACCAGACTTTCAACCATCATTCTTATCCTCCTTATCATCATCATCAGCACCCATCACATCAAGAATAACAGCCCTGCGATTGCTCTCTTTACTCCCTTCTTTAATTACTTCGTTGATCTCCGCATTGCCGAGAATTTATGCCGCTTTCAAACTCCGCCGCCAACCACCCCCTATAATCTTACCACCCATGAAAAGGCTGAGCACTTGCCTCGACTTATTTTTATATTCCTATCTGTTTCCTTAACAGGTACTCATACCTTCCCTCCCTCTGCAACATTCCTTCTAATATCATTCTTCTCTATAAGCATCACTGTTCTTTACCACTCATTCACACTCATTTACATAGTCATTCCTTCATCCTACACCCACATACCTTGCTTCTCCTTATTTATCACCCTACTGCTACTATCACCATAATGAAATAAACCAAAAAAGTTACTCCTTCTTCTTTAAAGTGTGATACAACGAAGAAAGGATCCAAAAAGCGCAATCCCACTTAATTTCTTGCGGTGACACAAATGCACCAATGAAATGTCAATACCAAAACGTGACCCATCCATTGACGACCCAGCTGCAACTTTGTTACTAGCATTCACATAGACGAAGAAAGTTCAAGATAAGAGGGAACAGACTTCCCCATACTGTACGATATGAACCCAACACCCGCCTAGACCATTCATGTCGATCTAACCCTATTGTGATGACGGTGGTGTCTGTGTGTGTGTGTGTATGTGTGTGTGTGTGCATCATCGTACCGCATTTCCCGCTTAAACAGAATCCTAATCTCAGAGTCTTTTCCATATTGTGAACTATTTTCCAAAAGGAGGGGATGAGGCAACACTTGGATCCTTGTTTCATGGATCCTTACCATGAATGAGATGCCTCGGAGCGGACTTTAAAATTTGGTTGGTTGAAATTTTTCAGGGGTAATTTTTCTATCTACCTTCTCCTGCATGACGCTCTACTCTTTACAGTTGAACACATCAATCCGGGTGGATCCAACTGTAATCCAGTGGGTATTCAATGGCATTGATGCTTACAAACATGAAAAAAAGGGCACAAGAAAAAAGTCCCAGGATTCCCGAGTTTTTGTTACCAGGCAGCTAATCCTTAATAGGTAACCAGTCATGGGCGATCCCTTCTTCTTCATGCAGTGTAATCCAAGTTTTTATTTAATACAAAGCACGATGGAAAGTGGTTCGATTATTTTCTTCCTTTGCCCGTTTTGTACGATATCCTATTCTTCGACCCCTACTGCCGGTCTGAGCGGAGTTTTTATAGATGTAATCATGCATATCGCCTTTTGGCGTGGATGAGGCTCGTCCTACATGGAGCACGTCAAAAATGGATAAGGAATCTATATCATATGCTAACTGTTTTCTCACACTCTGTCTTGTTGCTGTGTAGAGGATCCTATCATCGAGGCGTAGTTCTTGAATGAATCCAGTGGATTGCCGGCATCTGAACTTTTACCACCAAGGTATCTTTCCCGATCTTTTCCATTTTTCCATCTCCACTTTTTCTCTCACCCTTTTGGGTTTGGCTTAAATAGCTCATTCATTCACTCTGTTTTATTGTTTTCAGATGGGTCTATCATTGGCCTCATTTTGATCTAAGGAGATTTACCGTCATTTGACTATGTGTGATGATTACCTTTTTCTCTCAATGCACGAATCTCACGGTCGTAAAAGCCATGTTTTTTCTTTTGAGGTTTAGCCTCTCGATTCTACTCATTTGGTAAAACTTTGCTCTTGGAAGCTTGTGCCCCGAAGATGCATTTTCAAGCGGAGTTCCATTGCTTTAGGAAGGCAGTTTGTGTAGCGCTTCAACAAGTGGACAGTGGATGGTGAGCAGTAATGGTTTCAGATGACACAGATTCTCAACTAGCATGCTTTTGTATTCCGAATCAAAACATTCAAGTTGGTATGATTGATCAGCGTCCTCGCCTGTCCTAGTACATATGTATGAGAGGTCTCACAATTGATATCAGAGGGTAGATCACGTATCTGCTCAAAGCACATGATTCAATGGCAAATAGGGCCGGCTTGGCGGTAAAATACTATCACCAACCCTTTTCGTAATCGCCAAGATCGCACATTCATGCGGGGAATGATACAGACAGAACCATCCGGACTGAACCAACCTGCGTATCCTGAATTTTGCTGACAATAAGGACTAAAACGGCGGGGGACTCTCTGAGTCCCTGACTTCAGTCCCGGTCATAGATGGGACTCAACTTGAAATGAAGATGAAACCGCCCCTGCCCACACACTCCTCCAACAATGTGTGCTTATGCACTCTAGGTTTCAAACCCCGATTTGACTACAAGAACTTTTTTTTGCCTGTCCTATCATTTTGCTCCTTCTTCCCCTCGTCATTACTTTTTTGCCTCCATTGTCATTTTCTTTACTCCACGACGTCAAACGAACGAACGAACGAGCAAACGAACGAACGAACGGTAACTCTTCCCTTCTCACGTCATGCTCATCTTTTGATTACCATTACTAACTTTTTGCCTTTTGCATCGTTCCTCTTTCTTTGGACACTAGATCGGCTACAACGATGACGACAGCAATAGGGACGACGACGATGCTAATGCCGACTCCACCACTACTTTATATCGCCCAAAAAGGCTCTTTTTAAATTTTTCGAATGTAAAAAACATGGGGAAACTCTCGCAAATTTTTTTTAGGTGCACTCCCATTCCATTGTAGAATCTCGTAGTCCAAGTTACTAATAAAAGTGTACCAATTCTTTGCCCATACCCTTCCGCTACTATTTCTGATACTTTTACACAGTTTGGCCGTCTTTGTCCGTCTCCATTTGCTGGGTTTTTACAGTAGCTTAGTCATTCTCATTACAACCCGTCGCCATTTACACATTAGCTTGACTACGGCCCCAAACATGGTCTGTACCATAGCTTTATAGACCCATTACATCAATAAAATCTACTTGAATTATCCTAATTATCCTATGAAAGACTTTTTTTAAATCCATAACCATGACAATGCCATGTACATTATAAAGACCAAATTACAGATGAGTAACTCATCATTGACAACTCCTAAAACACCGTTGATTTACTAGTTGTAATGAATCTAATGACAGGTACATGATCGTAAGGTCTATCTTCGCATACCTACAAAGTTTTATTGATACAATAGGATTAATAGGATATGGTACAGACCATGTTTGGGGCCGTAGTCAAGCTATTGTGTAAATGGCGACGGGTTGTAATGAGATTGACTAAGCTACTGTAAAAACCCAGCAAATGGAGACGGACAAAGACGGCCAAGCTGTGTAAAAGTATCAGAGATAGTAGCGGAAGGGTATGGGCAAAGAATTGGTACACTTTTATTAGTAACTTGGACTACGAGATTCTACAATGGAATGGGAGTGCACCTAAAAAAAAATTGCGAGAGTTTCCCCATGTTTTTTACATTTGAAAATTTTAAAAGGGCCTTTTTGGGCGACATGAGGCGGTGGTGGAGTCGGCATTAACATCGTCGTCGTCTCTATCGTCGTCGTCATCGTCGTAGCCGATCTAGTGCCAAAAGAAGGAGGAACGATGCAAAAGGCAAAAAGTTAGTAATGGTAAGCAAAAGATGAACATGACGTGAGCAGAGGAGAATTACCGTTCGTTCGTTCGTTTGCCCGTTCGTTCGTTCGTTTGACGTCGTGGAGTAAAGAGAATGACAGTGGAGGCAAAAAAGTAATGACGAGGGGAAGAAGGAGCAAAATAATAGGACAGGGCAAAAAATAAAAATTCTATAGCCAATCGGGGTTTGAAATCTAGAGTGCACAGGCACGCATTGTTGGAGGAGTGTGTGAGCAGGATCGTGTCCCTGAGCTTCAATTTGCAGCATATCTCCAATATCAGAACGAGCATGCTACTACATTCTCATGGTATGATGTGGACTTACCTTTTGAATGACAAATAGGCTGGATCAGAGAAGATTGAATGTTGCCATCTACACCTATCATTTGAGCAACATGACACACATACACATCGACATTTTCTAACAGCATCTTTATCATAGAATCAGTACATCTTTATTGGAGACAAATGGAGATATAGAAGACATGTGTAATATGTATATAAAACCAGCAGGGAGATAGAAGAGTATGATACTAATCTTGACGAGATTTCAATGTCTTGGTGATGATTTCGGTGGGAGTACTATGAAAAGGCAAGGTAAGTCATGGTGTCCTATCTGAGGGTATCCAGCCTGATCCCTGTGTGTATGTGTGTGCTTTACTATTAGACTTACATGATATGGACAACGGCACCCCAGCCAGAGAGAGCATCTCTGTCTTGAGCATTGAGGAGTGCTTGGGAGATGGTTTCAAACAAGTCTTCAGGTTCAAGATCCGGTTCCCAAAGAGATTCGCACATACCGTAGAGATTAGGACCAGCAGTACCGCTAACGACGAAATCCTTGGCAAAGTTGATACACCCGATCAAATCCATCGAGCAGATAAAAGGTTTGTTGTCTTTACCTAAACCTGCCACAACGGGTTCGACAAAATAAGGACCGAATCTAGTACAGTAGTGTTCAGTCTGTCTAGTGATCTTCCATTTTACGTTCTCCAACTATCCTGCTTCTTACCTTCGTTCATATAATGTTGATGATACCACGTGTGCTAGTGTTTTTGGTTCGATCTCCCGTTCTTCGCGCATCTTGTACATGTTCACCTTGAATCGAAACCGTTCGGCCCTGAATAAAGCATCCACGAAGAAGTTAGAAAAGTAAGTCGAATCGTCCCTTGTTCACACTATCTTTTAAACATACTTACAAAGTCAAGACATCGGTCGCCAATCCAGGTAGCCCAATGAAGCTCTTTTCCGAAGCTTGAAAGATCTTTTGAAAATCAGTGGACACCGTCATGAATTGTTGCCCTAATCGTTTATCAGCGGCAATGGCCACACAATCTTTTCCAACCATGGCGACGACAGAGCCACCATTATATTGCATAATCGACTAGATGAGTATAAAGAAGAAACAGTAGGCAAGTCAGTTCAATGAGTGGCAGGTGCAACAACAGATCCTTCAGCGAAAAGAATCGATAACGTTGGATCCTTAAGCATGGACTTGTCCAATACTGTTGTTCCCGGTTTGCGGCTTACCATGTTTGATTATAGTGTGAGGGTGAGCGGGCGAAAAAAAAAAAATGAAGAAGGAAGGAAGAGAGGAGAAAGAAAGAAAAAAGGCTTTCGTGTCTCTTTCATCAAAAAAATGACGTTGCCCCCCTATAAAAAGTTGAAAAGGCCGCGGAGTTTGAATTTCATTTTCCTGCCTCTTCTTTCCCCATTCCCTTCAGCATCAAATGTATGCCTGCCATGGACCATGAACTAATGCTACTTACTAACAATTCTCTGCCTCTTCTGTCATCTCATTGAATAGCACGGTTATGGTTTCAGCTTTGCGTCTACGAATACACAACAATGGAACACGATCCAAGGTCGAACCGATTTCAAATGAAAGTGACAGTTATGCCTCCTGGATACCGATCAAGGCGAAAACGATGATCCTATGACACATGCATGCCAATACTCTCACTAGGCGGTATACGAAAGGTAAGCCAAAAAAACAAAACGAGATAACTTTGTACTCATCACACATCTTTTTGACGCAATTTAAAAAAAGGACGACGGTGCACCTTTTTTTAACGGCCTTTTTGCGGCATATGTATAGGGACGGTAGATCTCCACTTGACGAAGAATCATATGTTGTGTACCCAAATGAATACCTTTTTGGTTCTGGATGTCCAATGACTACTACTGCGACCTTCGATGTGGGGGGCGGCGGCTGCGGCTGACCTTTTTAGGCGGGTGTGACAAGGTAGCACCTGAAAAAAAGGAAACCACGAACTTTTGAACAAACATGGGTCAAATGCACACACATACACACACATTTTAGATCTGTAGATGATATAGCTTTATTCAAAGAAGAGATATAATAAAGGCATGATAGTGTAGAAGGGGAATAGGGATGATGTGTATATGTACTATGTAAATGTATTAGGTCAGGGTTGCTGTGCTTGATGATGATGATGCAGAGGTTAGGATTCTTGGAGTGTGGGCAATTTGGGGTATCGATAGACTTTGGGCGGTCCCACCGCAAATCGGACCAGGGCGGGCGATCTCGGCGAAGAGATGGATGGCGAGGGTGGTGATGACAAAGAGGAGGAGGACGATAGTGAAGAAGACGGGGATGATGGCAGTGAAGTCGAAGCAAAGGGTCGCCTTGATCCTTCGGTCATCAGAGATAGAGTTGTGGAACAAGGGTCATGGGCTGTGGTGGACGACGACCCGGCAGCTGGATGAATAAGAATACCCTTGGTAGTTGCGTCGTTATGACCAAGAAGCGTCGGTGTTTCTCGTACTTCATTGTCGTATTCTTGCTGCTCCAGTTTCTGTTGTTCCTTCACTATTGCCTGTAGTAGTTCATACGTATCATGGTACCTCTGATGTCGTTGGTAATCTTTTCGATGCTTCGATCGATGAGGGACAGTCGGTGTTGTCGTTAGCATGGACGGGTTGGTATACGTTATTTCTGTGGGCGAGAGTGGTGGGCTTGGTAACGTTGACATCATCAATCGTAGGTTCAAAAGTGAAAGAAAAGGAAGAAGGGAAAAAGAATGGGAAGAAACTTTTTTTTAGTCGTCGGACCCCCAAATATCCAAATTGGGCCAATCGGAGTACGGGAATCCCACTAAAAGATCTTCGGATCGACAAAAACAGTTGATTGGTTTGACTTCGATGTTCAAGTTTGTTAAGAGTCATATGCAGGTTCTTAATAGAGGCCCTTTAGATTTTCTTGCCCATTTCATTACAGAATTATAGATAATAGTGGCTCTTGCATTGCTCAACATAGGCTGTGTGGGACTCTATATGAGTGGGAGAACATCCAGAAGGTTTTAAAACTCCGCCTAAGCCAACATTTTCATGAAGGAATGCGTGACAAGGCAACATTTAGAATAAGGTCAAGGGTAAGCTTTTATTGATTGATGTTCAAGACACTATGCTGAGCTATAAGTATGAGGGGGCTACGAAGGTATATACAGGACTTGCCAAGGAATGACCAAGCTAGTGTGATGACCAAGGGAATGAAGAAGGGCAAAGCTGGTCTGTGGTGATCAAAGTGTCTGTGGTAGTCGGCAAAAGGAGTGGACATAGGCATAGTACTCTTCATAAATGCATTGGCTAGGGAATCTACAAAGGACAAGATGAGTGCACGAAAAAAAAAAATTCAAGGGTTTCCCCATGTTTTTTACATTTGAAAATTTTAAAAAGGGCCTTTTTGGGCGACATGAAGCAGTGGTGGAGCCGCAAATAGCGTCGTCGTCGTCTCTATTGCCGTCGTCATCGTTGTAGTTGATCTGGTGTCAAAAGAAAGAGGAGCGATGTAAAAGGTAAAAAGTTAATAATGGTAAGCAAAAGCTGAACATGCGTGAGAAGGGAAAGTTACCGTTCGTTCGTTCGTTCGCTCGTTCGTTCGCTCGTTCGTTCGCTCGTTCGTTTGTCGACGTGGAGTAAAAATAATGACAATGGAGGCAAAAAAGTGATGACGAGGGGAAGAAGGAGCAAAAGTATGGGACGGGCAAACAAAAGTTCATATACACAAAAGGAATTTTGCTGTGCAGCGGAGTTTGAACATTTGTGAGCTTTTGAAAAATTTCAACCTTTTAAAAACTCATCGGTTTTGGACTCCATTTTTGGTAAAGAGTAGCCTTATTTCTCAAAACAGAGCTAGGTAACCCACGTTTAAATTTCACACGAAGCAAGATGCAATCAATTTCCGTCGAATGATACCAAAAACAAAAGCTCCCTATGCTGTATACGTCTGTGAACACTACACAAAGTTCCAAAACAGCGACGGATTCAAATGCTCACCAAAGGTGGTAATTTATCCAAAAGCACCCACTATCTTCAACACCATTCGATAAATAGGAAGCACACATTTCTTTATGTGAAATTTGAAATGATTTTTGTTATCTTGCTCATCAGAAAATGCATGACCAAGAAAAATGGCACTTTTTCATGGGGAATGGTCCGTCCTTTTTTCCAAAAGCGGGATTTGAAAAAGTAGCGTTAACACCTTTGATTTTCTTACCCAGAGGATACCAGGGACAAATGGTGCTTGTGTAGGTAAAGCTCAAAGGAAAAGGTGCCATGTCAATAGAGTGAGCTTTATTCATTCATACACTTGATACAGAGTGAAAATCCACATTATACACAGAATCCTAGCCCAGTCTGAGTAGCAGCAGCAGCGGAGTCTCGGTTCCTCCGCCAAAGTTGGCCCTAGAATCGAGACGCTAGATATGGAGATGGTTACAAGTAAGGTTTATTGGATGAATGAAACTATGATCGAGTTATGTTTCTGAGTAGGAGGAGGGGGAAGGGACTACGAAGGTGTACACAGGAATGAAGAGGGAGAGACACTATGAAAAAAAAGGTCATGCATAGACATGGTAGTCATTCTTTTTTTTGATAGTGTGAAGTGTCGTCTGCGCAGATAAAGACGATGTTGAAAGGACGACTTTCTCATACTGATGATTGAATCGTCTGTATATCGAAAAGAAGATCCTAAAAAGAGAGGAATCAAAACGTGTAGTCAGAAGCGGGTTTGATTTGAGTGAGGATGAGCAAATCACCAAACGCTGGAAAAAGGATGGACCATCCCCCATGAAAAAGTGTCACTTTTCTCGAAAATGAAATTTTTTGTGAATGAGATAGGCAACCCTACGTGAAATTCCACGTAGAGAAGCATGTGCCTCTTCTCCATCGAATGATGAAGCATGTTGGGTTTTCCAAGATCAATTTCCGTCTTTAAGGGCACTCCAACCTGTTACACTTTTGAGAACTTTGTGTGGATCCCACAAACGTATGCAGCATAGGAGCACTGTGTTTTTTGTTGCCTTTTATAGATATGGATTGCATCTTGCTTCATGTGAAATTTGAAGGTCGGTTGTCCATCTAGGTTTTGAGAAATAGGGCAACTCTTTACAAAAAATTGGAGTTCAAAACCGTAGAGTGAAATTTCTAACCCCCCCCCTAGCCGCCCTTGGCGTTTTTCACCTACAGTGAGACATTTTCGCCCGCATAGATCTATAATGGGCGCCCACATAGATTGACAATGAGTGCCCTCTAATCTTCGCCCGAGCTCGTCCTGCCCGCCCACCACCCCGGTCATGGAGGGGCCTGTACAAGGAAATGACACCCATTATGGATTTATGTTGACAAACTGTCACTTTGAGAAGCCTGGGTGGTGAGGGGTCTTGAAATTTTTAACTTTTAAAAACTCTGCGGTTTTGAACTCCAATTTTTTCGCAAAAGAGATGCACTAATTTTCAAAACCGAGATAGACAATCCACCTTCAAATTTTACATGAAGCAAGAGGCAATCCATCTCTACCGAACGCTACAAAAAACGCAGCGCTTCTATGCTGTATGCGTCCGTGAGATCCATACACAAAGTCTTTAAAAGAGCGACCGATTGGAGTGCCCTCAAAGACGGAAATTGATCTTGGAAAACCCAACATGTTTGGCATCATTCGATGGATAAGAGGCACATGCTTCCCTATGTAAAATTTCAAGTAGGGTTGTCTATCTCATTCGCAAAAAAAATTCATATTCAACAAAAGTGGCACTTTTACAGGGGCAAGATCTTTCCTTTTATCAAATGTTAGATGAGATGCTAAAGATAGAAAAGGTATACACCTTTTGTTTTTATTGGTAGATAAAATTTCACTATGACTAACGCATTCTAGATATATGGGAAGGGGGCATGACGCCACCGGGGCAGAGTTCATCCAATTTCGCTTCAACAGCATCCTAGTGTCCGAAGAGAAAGAGTTTCCAAGGTTGCGTTAGATCAAACGTTTGCATCTTGTGAGATGTGAGAAAAAAGAAGTGTCGTCTTTTTACCTGTAAAGTGTTCGCATCTTCATACACAAACGAACCCTCTTCATTGAAGGTCCTCGCATTGTCGTACATAAGGCGGAAATCGTCGCGGAATTGCTGAATGGTGCGGTAGTAGGGAGATCGGATTCGTTCGAGGATCATTTCCATAGATATTGGTTCTTTGATCATCGTGTAGTATGTTGGGTAATCGTCTTTGCTGACCAGAGTCATGAATAGGTCACTGAGGTCCCGGTAGGTGCTACAGAGAAGTAAAGGAGTTAGTTGGTTCATCGATCAAACAAATCAAGGATGCATGCAATTACTCTTCTTCTTCTTCACGAGTGTTCAATGCCTCTTGGTAGACCTGTTCAAAGATATCCGTCATCTGCTTTCTGACATTGGGCGATACTGTGTCCGGTCCATCGATGCTGTTGTGAGTAGGATGGCGCCCTCGTTTTATCTACCAACATTACATTAATGACACCTTCCCGTAGCACTCTTCGGTTCCAAAGTCTTACCTGTTGCCCGGATGATGGTTTCTGTTGCTTTCTAGCTTCATCCAAGTCCACTGATTCTTCACGTTTGCGTCTACCAAGTCGACCATTGGTGCCATTTTCCTGTGGTTTAGTCGTCGATCTTTGTTTTCTACCCCTGGTTTTCCGAGATGGTTGATTTGTTTCTGTCTGTTCATCATCAGTCATGAGTAGCTAGCAAATAGAAATCGCAGTGTTAGTTGGTTCATGCAGCACCTTTGCCCCCTACTTACGTCAGATAGTTCATCATCGGTTCCACCATAATCGTAATGTATTTCTTCTCGTACACGTTGACCACGACCATATTCATTTTCATCGTCTGAGTTGACCGGCACATAATCATCCCGTTGGTATATTTCAGGCAATTCGGAATCTTGAATGAGTCGTTCTACTTTTGTGCCACGTCCACCTGTGCGTTGCCACCATTCCATATCTTCCTTGGCTTTCTCGGCATCCACTTGAGCAAAGATTTCCAATTCACCTTCGTTTCGGAGTAGGATCTGGTTGAGTTCTTCATCATCCACCACGTCGTCTTCGCCATCGGATGCTTCGTCGTTCTTCTCCTCCAAAAGTGATCGCTAATGAAATGGCAAGGGTTAATAAGAGATATACACACACGCACACACACACACACACACACTATTCTTACCAAAAACGCCTCCCGGTCTTCTTCAGTGCTTCGGTTGTCGAATTTGCCAGCTTGGATCACCTTGCCATCGATATCCAACTTGTAGTTCGCCCGGGCCAAGATGTTTTCTTCCACGGTATTTGCAGACACCAATCTAAAGATCCGCACTTCCTTTGTTTGTCCAATGCGATGCGCACGATCTTGGGCTTGTAAATCTTGATGGGGGTTCCAGTCAGAATCAAAGATAATCACCGTGTCGGCGGTTTGCAGGTTCAAACCCAGACCACCTGCCCGGGTACTGAGCAAAAAGACAGAATAGGGAGAATCAGGGGCATTGAATTGCTTGAGCATAAGTGATCGATCATCAGCCTATCATGTCATATTACAAATAAAGGTTAAAAACATTGGTATCTCCACTTGTGGGGTGCACACTTTCAACACCTACCTTTGTAGAGCCATCCAAGCGAAGATAGTTGAATCCTCGGTAGGAAAGGAAGTCTTCCATAATGCTCATGATTTGCGTCATTTGGAAGAAGATGAGGACCTAAGAGGATAAAAAAGGGATCAATAAGAGGGGTTAAAGCATAGCACACACAAGTTTACTTACTCTGTGACCAGTACGTTCCAGCTTTGGGAGCATCCGATCCAAAAGTTCAAACTTGCCAGATACCCGGAAGAGTAGTTCGTTCGACCGCCGTAAGGGATTGACAGCATTTTCGACTTGTTCAAATACAAATGGGTGGTTACAGATCTTCCGAAGTTGCATAAGTGTGTTGTTGAGTCCCTTGACACCCTTTTTGCTTCTGAATAAAAGAATGGGGTTAGTCCACATCCTTTTGTTATCTTTTCTTGTATCTTACCCTTTATCCATATCGCCGGTAAACAGGATACCATGCTTCTTCATCTGGTTGTATACTTTGGATTGCAGGGGCGAGAGTTTACATTTGATGACCCGCTCCACCTTGTCTGGTAGTTCAGATTCCACATCCCGCTTGAGCCGTCGCAGTAAGAAAGGACGGAGCACCTTGTGAAGTCGCTTGATGATCAAAAGTTGTTCTTCTTCGTTGAGGCCGACCCGATCTTGCACACCTTGGTTGGTAAAGGGAGTGTTGAACCATTCTTCGAAGCTCTTGACACTTTTGAAGATCTTGGGGAGGATAAAGTTGAGAAGGGCCCAGAGTTCGGGTAGGTTGTTCTAATGAGGAAAAAGGAAATGATATAAGCATACAAATCAATGGAAATCGGCTTTTTATGATTTACCTGCAGCGGAGTCCCTGTGAGAATCAGACGATATCTTGTCGTATAGTATTGTCGAAGTACAGAGGTCAATTTGGAGTTGGCGTTCTTCATGCGGTGTCCTTCGTCAATAATCAGGTACGTCCACCGGACCTTGCAAAGAACCGGGCGATCCTTGATGATGTAGTCAAACGTCGTTAAAAGCACCTGGAAGCCACCTTGTCTGATACTTGCTTGCAGAGGACGTCGAGATTGTGGATTGCCCTTGTAAACGATCTTGGTGATTGCCGGAGCCCATTTCTCGAATTCCAACACCCAATTCGGCAGAGTCCTGGCAGAGCAAAATAGTGTTAGGTATCCATATCGTCACATAATCGTTTGTTGATCCCTTACGATAATGGTACAATGATCAAGAACGGTCCCATTTGACGTTTGTGTTCAATCAGATAAGTGATCAGACTAAGAGTTTGAATCGTTTTCCCAAGGCCCATTTCATCGGCAAGAATTCCATTCAAGTGGTTGTTATAAAGCGACACCATCCATTGTAATCCTTTGAGCTAGCGACGAAAGAAAAAAAAAAAAAAAAGGTCAGTACTGTCTCTGCTGTGATTGTGTCCTGATGTACCTGATATTCCTTCAATTTGCCACCAATAAGTAAAGATGACTGAGTCACGGCTTCTTTGATTCGATGAGTGACCTGGTAATAGTCATCCTTGATATCCACACCCTATAAACCAAAAGAGTAGATGAGTATGACATGCTTCTTCGCTCTCTTCCTCTTCAGTTGTTACCACATCATCACGATCCCGATTGTCTTCGAGGTGTCTAGCGTGCACGGGGTCGTTTTGTTGATCCACTACTGCCAAGGTAAGAGATCCCAAGAATTCGCCGGTTTGTTTCAAAAGCTGCGTCAGGCGAGTATCCTTTGCTTCGTCGATCAACTTCATATAAGCTTCTTCATCATCATTCTTGAGCGCCTGGATACGTTCCTTGGAGATGCGTTCGACCTTCTTTTGTTCTTCCTTTTCGATGTACACGTGGTATTGTAAGACCGCCCGGCCCAGCTTGGATTGTTTCGCCTTGTGTTCAAATTGCCCCATCACCAAAGTGCGCCCATGGTCACAGATCGATTGTAGGTAGTCCATGTGCTTTTGCTTTTCACGGTATTCCCTGTTGAGTCGTTGCTGTCGTTCGATCTTTTCCGTCATACGAGCTTCGCGCAAGGATTGCTTCTTCATTCGTCGGTATGCAAGTCTATCGGCGGAGGTGGACAGGGTGGTACATCGATCAACTGCATGAATGACCTGTTCCCGGAGCTATATAAGAGGTAATATGAGATAACACGGACGATTGAAGGGAGAGACTTACCTTCCGTTGCTTTGACAACAGTCGTAGAGACTTGAGTTCAATGACGGCACGAAGTTTGCTGCTGCTGCTGTTGTTGTCATGGTGAGGATGAGATGATTGTAGCGAAAAGGGGTTTGGCTGAGTGTCTGTGTGATTGGCGAGATTACCAGGCAGCCTTTCCAGTTCATCCATTCGATATCTGATCCTCGCTTGTAATCGACGTTCCCGTTCAGTGATGATTGAGTACGTGTCCATTCCGAGAGGTGTGATGCTGGGGACTATTGACTGTTGGTTGGATGTTGATGCTGAGTGTGTCGATCGAGGGATGAGCGTATACGGTGATGCATATGCAGTAAAGTCCGCCTTCTTGATCGTTCGTTCTTCTGTGGGTGTATCGTCCTCCAATGTGTCGGGACCTTGGCTTTCGTTCGGCGGATCTTTGGGCTTTGATGAGGACAGTATCGCTTGTTGCAAATGACTTGGTAATGGCATGTTTTTCGATAACAGTTTGAAGGCGAGGATTTGATGTCGTAAAGTGGTGAGCTGTGTCTTTGTAAAGGTTGACGGCGAAGGAGAATCTATTACAATAAGGAGTCTTCATTAGTGAGCAAGTGTTAATCGTCTGGCGAACTGATTTCTCTTACGGTTCGTGTTGTCATTGTGGTTGTTCAGAGGCATCGTCGTCTTGCCCAAAGGTATCGCAGAAAGGGGTTGTCGTGAGTGCTGAAGACTTCGCAAAGAGTTCATGATATGAGCCAGCTCCTGATTAGAGTCTTCTTTCGCACCCTGTTGCTGAAGTTGCTTGGCCCGCTTACAAAGTGGAAAGTACACACAAGGTTAGCAAGCATATCAACAGCCCTGGACTTTGTGATCTACTCTTATTACCTGCATCATACTTGTCAAAGCATGTTTATCCAAGTTTTCAGGTGCTTCATTCATAGGATTGTTCTACAAAACGATGGAGCTAAAAGGTAAAGGAAGGAAGGATCTACAAAAAGAAAGTGAGAATGATTGACTAAGGCAGAGAGGGGAAGGGGGAAGGAAAAGGTACGCGCCTTACCACGATTAGAAAGAAAGAGAAAAAAAAATGAAGTCCCGCGAGAGCTTGAGTG
The DNA here is from genome assembly GCA_900079185.1 of Absidia glauca. Taxonomy (NCBI): domain Eukaryota; kingdom Fungi; phylum Mucoromycota; class Mucoromycetes; order Mucorales; family Cunninghamellaceae; genus Absidia; species Absidia glauca. The sequence goes on from LT550653.1 coordinate 248,092, forward strand.
AGTGAGAAGGAAAAGAGAAGGGAGAAACGGGAAATTTGCTGTTTTGTGTTTTCAAATCAACGTCAGCAGGAAAATGTCGGAGTTGGAAATGGCACAATTCTTCACCCCTCCTGCTTTGCCATTGGACGATGGCGATCCCCATGGAAGGCTGGACGTTTTCTAGAAGACATCCTTGACATACATGATGTTCAACTAATGGAAATCTTTCACTATTAGCGTATTCATTGACTATAGTGACTTCCTTGATGATATAGCAAGTCTCTATCTTTTCCATTGAAAATTGTCATGTTTCGAACTCCGATATTTTCCTATTCGGTGGACTCGATTCTTTTTCCTTTTTCCTTTCTCTTTCTCTTCTCTTTTTCTTTCCTCCCTCTTCAAAAAGGTAAAGTAGGTCAGTAACGTCTTCATGAATAGCCTTACGACTTGAAGATAGAAACATACATCTGTACAGCAACGTGAACTATCTAGCTTGCCTTGAAAAGGACTGATACTAATTTGCCCCTTACCTTGTGCATTCTTTACTTCGTCTAGTTCCCTCCTCCCTCTCTCTCTAGGCATCATCTATCATTCTCACATGTCTTCTCCCACCGATGTGGATGGCTGGATCAGTCAACTCTCTGAATGTAAACAGTTGTCAGAAGCTGATATCAAACAACTTTGTGATAAGGTAAAGAAAGACACGCACGACAACCAGGAGAATGTGTCTATGATGATGACACTTACTCCCTTTTGTACTTTATATAGGCCCGAGAAATTCTCATCAACGAGTCCAATGTCCAACCTGTCCGGTGCCCTGTGACAGTGTGTGGTGAGTTGAAGTGTTACAACAATTGCTGAAACGAAATAGTGTCTGGCTAAATTCTCACTCTTTGTATCCTATTAGGCGACATCCATGGCCAATTCCACGACTTGCAAGAGCTTTTCCAGATTGGTGGTAACTCTCCTGATACCAACTATCTGTTTATGGGTGACTATGTCGATCGAGGATACTATTCGGTGGAAACGGTGACATACCTAGTGGCTCTGAAGGTACGGTACAAGGATCGTATCACCATTCTGCGCGGCAACCATGAATCTCGACAAATCACTCAGGTCTACGGGTTTTATGACGAATGTCTTCGAAAGTATGGAAATGCTTCGGTGTGGAAGATGTTTACCGACTTGTTTGATTACTTACCATTGACTGCCATCATCGAAGATCAAGTAAGTGCATATAGGACACAGTGCTCATGTAACAATGCCTCGTTCTTATCATTTGACACCTTTGTTATGCGTAGATCTTTTGTCTTCATGGTGGTTTGTCGCCTTCTATTGACTCCCTTGATCAGATCCGTGCCCTTGATCGATTCCAAGAAGTGCCTCATGAAGGTCCCATGTGCGATCTACTATGGTCTGATCCTGATGATCGATGTGGCTGGGGCATCTCTCCTCGTGGGGCTGGTTACACCTTTGGACAAGATATCGCAGAAACATTCAATCACAACAACGGACTCACCTTGGTTGCAAGAGCACATCAACTGGTTATGGAGGTACTTTGCTTAGCATAATCACATGCATCTTCTAACTCATCATTGTTACTGCCTTGTTATCATTAGGGCTACAACTGGGGTCATGATCGAAACGTCGTAACCATCTTCAGCGCACCCAATTATTGCTATCGTTGTGGGAATCAGGCTGCTATAATGGAAATCGATGAACATTTGAAGTATACATTGTAAGTGTGATGGATTACGATGGATCGCTGCATATCTAAACATGTCTCTGTTACAAATAGCCTTCAATTCGACCCTGCTCCTAGATGCGGAGAGCCTGAAGTTACCCGAAGAACACCGGACTATTTCCTATAGTCAATCTTCCCTTTTCCCATCTTCGTTAGTACTATATTCCATCTTCCATCTTTTGATCCCATCATCCTTGTGTTATTTGCTTTTTGGTCTTTTCCTCCTTCTAACACTCATCATCTTACTACCCTACATATACTCCACTCTTGTTTGTTTTCGTCTCTTTACATATTTTTCCCCATCTGTCATAACAATAAAATCTGTCATTGGACTATTTGTTCATTCTGAAACCTAAACATGGTCATCCCCCCGTCTCATCGTCACATATAAAAAAGAAGTGCCCACTTGTTTTCATCTTTACCTTGCTAACCTGATTCAAATGTTGCCCGCTACTCGTCTTACATTCAAAAAGGCATTCAATTCAAATGCATTACGACCCTACTCTATCTTCAATGGGTAAATCATTGATGTACACTACAAAACTGTTGTTGACAGCCCGCTTTTATACTTTTAACCAACAGAAAGTCAAAGACCGGAAGCTCTACTCGTATGTTTCGAACCACAATCATTCAGCTCGCAACGCTAACTTTGCCTCTATTGTTATCGTAGAAGAGGAACCTTTGATCAAAAATGCACCCGATTGGGATGAAAAAGACGCCACGGAAAGTGAAGCTGATGTAAGTGCACATGTGGATTCATGCAAGTAATTCACACTCCGATAATTTATAACTCCGCTTTTATCTCCTTATGGCATACAGGTCAAAGCGGACCGAGATGACGACGATCTTTCTAGTATCGAAAAAAAGTCTACAAAGTGGTTCCAAAATGAAAAAGCAAGATGATGAAGCGAAAAGTATCCGTGTATTTGATCAATAAACAGGAATGAAAGCAGCTACTTTTAAAAACACAGATCAGATGCCTGTGGAAAGGTGGTAGTGAATCGACATCATAATGTCTCACATTCGTCCAGTCATTGTAGATGCAGTGAAACTTTTGTTCTTGGGAGTGTTTGATTGAGAAGGGGTGAAAGAAGGTGGTCAAATAAGAAACAGAGCATCTTCTTCATTCGTTTGAGCTAAAAGACATTGTATACAGACATAATTCGCTTATCACGCTTTTTTATTTCGATCCCGTGTAGCGTGCTATGAATACATAGGATATCAGACTAGCTATACGAGACAAACTACATTGTTAGAATCAGTAAGAGAAGGGAGGGGATGTCATCGTTGAAGGATGTAAATAAAGAGACGAGGTGATAGGTGTTGTTCCATAAACTAGATGAGCTGCTACTAGACTACGAAGAGGGTAAATATGATCTACATACAGGGCATTCCAGCTTGATTTTCATCCACTAAGAGCAAAAAAAAAGAGGGAAGGGCCCGATTAGAATCAATTAGGGCACTGTCTACTACCTATATTTCCCCCGCTACTTACTTTTTCGAGGCAATCAGTGTGAAATAAGTGATGACAAGGCGTCATCATGTATTGAGTTCGGCCCAGTACATGAAGACCGGTAGCGGCAGTGCTCGAAGTATCGACAGACAACATACAGATAGCACAATCTCGAGGTTGAGTAGATTTGCTGGAGCCAATATCGCCTTGTGTAGTTTCTTCATCGTCTGGTGGCAAAATAGGATGGTAATTGTATGTTTGAGGGAGGTACTAGATGGGTGGATCACAAAGGGCAAAAGTCAGAAGGGGATTGTTACTCCAGTACCATGCACTTACTCTTTCAGGGACAAAGAAGCGAGGGCCAAGAGTGTCTTGAAGGAAGAGAATGCCAACTTGCATCATTACGTATCCAACCAAAACCCATACACCAAAAGACGGTTCTTGAGCTATTATGTTTCGAGGGTATGCGTAAAAGTCTAAAGAACAAAGCAAAGGCACATAGTCAGAAACCTGGCAGCATGACAACCGCAAAGGAGTTCAACTTACACAACGGAATCGTAAGACGAGTGATCGATATTCCAATGACATAGCGAGGGCTCAGTGGTTTGCGACATCCCCGAGACACATTCCGTATGATTTGAGGAATCCAAAAGGAGTAGAATCCAAAGCCAAGGATACCGATGATAACATTTTGTACAAAGGCAGATCGTATTGTGCTTTGATAAAACAAGAAGAGCCCGAATAGCAAAATGGCATCTATTGATGGCAAAATGGTGATTAGTGTTTGCTTAAAAGTTGACTGCACTCAACCCATAAAACTTACATAAGCGACTGAAGTCCATATGATACTGGACAGGTAAGGATTGCTGAGGAGATGGCGTAGGCGTAGGCTCGGTAGTTCGAGGTGAATCCGTAGATGTGTTGTTGCTATTAGCAACTGGGGGCGACGAGGAAGCTTGTTGAGAAGTGCGTATTGATTCAGGCCTTTGGATCCGCCATATGACAAGGAGATACCGCATGCCAAAAATTGATACGGAGATGAAGCTAAAAAAGGCGGCTGATGCAAAGGGAAGGAAGACAGATTCTATCACCACGCCAGTTGTCAAATGAAGAAGACATATGTAGCCATCCATCATAGCCTGCATCGCAATAGTCCAGTAGGAGACGTTGGAGACACTCTAGCAGAACAATGATAATGGATCGTTGGTGAGCAATTGTTCCAGAGAGTCATTATCAGTATCCAGTACTTACAGAAGGTGTTGGGGTATATTCCATCTGATGGATCAAGACAAAGATTTGAATGACGGCGAGGACGGTTGCCATGGTAGCATACCACATTGCTTTGCTGAAGTATTCTTCGATTTTAATCCCACTGGCCGCTTCAATAGATAGACCAAGAGCACAATTTGGCGAGTAGATGACACTTGATAGCTCCAAAGGTGGTGGGCGTATAGTACTGATGCCTTGAGGATTCTCCAGTTCTGAAATTCAAATCATGAGGTGAGAACGGATCCCGGTTCAATGTCTGAAGAGCGTTTTACCTTTTTCGTATTCCAACAGTTGTGACATTTTGATGTTTCGAGAAACAGGTGACAGTTGTCCAAAGATTTGCAAGCCGCAGCCTAGATTCACTGATATCGGGTGATCGTCTAGAAAGATAGTTAGAGAGCTGTTACGTGGGAGTATCACTTGTCTTTCTTACCTTCCACTGTGTCCAAGACTTGATTGTCCCGCAATCCAAGCTCTTCGATTTCCTTGATTCGCTTTTCAATGTGTTCAGTGATCAGGGTTCGTGTGGAAGTCAATGCGTCATCATTTGGCAACATATGTAAGAGATGTTCCAGATTGAGTATATGCCTATATGGTAAAAAGTTAAAGAATCACGCCATAGATTGGAGAATCGTTCGCATAGACTTACCCATCAGGTGCAGCAAGTAGATACACTGAGCCATTGTTCAAGTAATGGAATCCTTCTGCCAGCAGTAGGGCCCCGGAATCAGACTTGTCCACATCCTTTAATCGCATGTGCCCCTAGAATCCAGGTTGATAAGATATAGTAGCGGTAAGAGATGTGGCATGTGTCTTTTTGAGGAGCACTTACTTGTATATAGTTGATGTTGTCATTTTTAGTCTTCACCGACTTGAGGTTTAGAGTAAAAGTGCCTCCACCATCAAAATGGAACTGACCTCGGCTTTCATCTTGAAGCGTCTTGTTAGAGATGTCGTTGTCCGGCACAGTAACGTTTTGGCTTGACCAGGATCCTATTTAAAAAGCAAAAGTTTAAGAGTATCCGTCCCCACCCCGAATCTGCACAAAGCAGCTGTATGTCCAATATTTTCCAATGTTACGAACCTCTGAATATAGAAGTGATGTTGTGATAGAAGTGGGCGCCAGTTTCTTGGTGCGCAGTGGTATAAAGTTGTTGTACTTGAGTGTTGATGGAGGTTGGCAAAGGCTATTGTAGAGGGAGCGAGAGAGAAAGCAATCAGTAACAAAGCATCAACGACCCATGATATGACAATGCGGATACATACGTGAGACACATTAACACCAAATGTTACGTTGCCTATAGTAGCTTTTTCGAGTTCGAGAGCTTCACGCACTTCTTGTACAGTGGAAGGGCCAGAGTGTTCAGGATCGTTTTCGGGAAAGCTGAAGAAGGGTATGGAGAAGAGAAATAAGAACACAAAAAAGCTTAGACGGTACATGCCTCGCCTAAGCTGTTGATGAGCATTATGTTCTCCATCCATGGGGGGTCAGATAAAAGTAATGGAAAGAGAAGTGAAAAAAAGAAAGCAGGATTTTTCCCTCTCCTGTCTCAGAAAAAAAAATGAATCAACGTCATTTAATTCAAACACCGCCCACTCATCTTCCCCTTTCGATGTTCCCTGTCCCGTCTTCCCTTTTTGTGTGTGTTGATACAGTACTACATGATTCCGTAAACTATCGAGCATCATAAGATAATAAAAGTTAACGACAATCATGGATGATGTACTGAGTCGTAAATCTACATCTCATCTCGAGACAAACCTTAA
>LT554510.1:3101-21421 GCA_900079185.1 Absidia glauca
GCAATGCGGCAAAGAAGCTCGCCACTTCTTCTGCTTCAGGGGTCAGGATCACGGGCTTGCCATCATATTTCATTTGGATACCATGGGGGACATATTCAGGAGGGAAGAGGACACCATAATGAGCCAGACTGGTCCAGCGCACACCATCGTCACCAGGTTCATTGCTGTCGTTGCGTTCTGCTTCTTCTGCCCACCATCGGTACACCTCTTCTTCTTCTTCCACCTTCTTGGCCTTGGCTTCTTTCTTCACCTTCTTCACAGGGCTTTTCTCTTTGGACGTCGTCTCTCGTTTCAGGGATGGCTTGCTCGTCTAGTAGTAAAAGAAAAAAGTCAGTACCTACCCTTCTGTTTCTAAAGCACTACGTACCTTTGCTTGTTTCGCCTTTTGCTGCTTCTTTGCCTATACAGTAAAAAGGAAACCGATTGGCCTATTGAATTTTTCACCTTGCGCACTACTTACCAAAGGAGTATCATCGTCACTGCTGTCCTCCTTCTTGGCCGCCTGTTTCTTGACCGTCGTTCGCTTGGCTAAAGGAGTATCGTCTTCGCTGCTATCGTCTATTTCCTTGACAATTCGCTTCACCGCCTTTTTGCGTTTGGCCAATGGAATGTCATCATCGCTGCTGTCTTCTTCCTTGATAGGGGCCTTCACCACAGATCGCCGGTTGTTGGTTCTTGCTTGGGACAGAGGAATAATGTCGTCATCGCTATCGTCGGCACTGTTGGTTGATTCAGTCTTCACCATGGGCGATTTCCGTTTGCGCCTGTCACCATTCTGAGCCGCAGTGGAGATACCAGCTTCTTTTGGGGTGGCAGGACCTGATTTTATCACTAATGATGGATGATTAGAAAATATACGTACAACAATGGATGACGTCCAATCAAAGGACATGGATGACTTACTTTCGCACTGGACTAAGCAGTTGCTTCGCTTGGAAAGAGGCACCTCATCATCTGATTCAGATCTTGTCATTATCGGCAACAAAGAAAAGAAAGAAAGAAAGAATCAAAACAACCACGAAAAATTTGGGTCAAGACTTGGCGCGAGGAGATTTTTAAACTCCGGCTGCGGTCCCCCATAAAAGTAGGGGAACTCTCCGCGCATGGACTATAGGACAGGGCAATTCTGAAGTCGGAGTGTGGAGTAGGTTTTGCGCAGGGACAATCAGGACTTGCTTGGCGGAGGACTCTTTAAGTGACAAGACTCGGTGCTCATGATGGAACTCCACCTCCCATTTGGCAACATTCAATTTTCTCTGATCCAACCTCCTTGTCACTCAAAAGAAAAGTTAACATCATAGCATTAGAATGTAGTAGCATACTCACTCGAAAACGTTGATGATCTGTTATATATTGAATCTCAGGAACACGATCCTGCCCACACACTCCTTCAACAATAGGTGCCTAAGATTGAACAACGTTTACGTGCTACGCAAGAGGAACTGGAGAACAAGATCGATTTGCAGCAGGCAACATTCACCACCACCAACTCCCATCTGGTTACGGGAAAGGCAACTCTTAGCCTTCACATCAACTACAACGATGGCAGCTCTTTGGTCCTCACAACATCCTCGTCGTCATCATCAGCCCGTCAAAATCAATCACTACCATCATCATTAAGCGCCCTCACCACAACTACAACAACAAGCGCCACCATCCTTGCAACCACCACCATTGTTTCGAATGAGCTGTGGGATCAAGACCATCACTGATCGGTCATTTGCACCCACTCCAGATTTCAAACCCCGATTTGGCTACAAGACCTTTTTTTTCGCCCGTTCTCTACTTTTGCTCCTTCTTCCCCTCGTCATCACTTTTTTTGCCTCCATTGTCATTCTTTTTACTCCACGACGACAATCGAACGAACGAACGAACGAACGAGCAAACCAACGAACGAACGAACGGTAACTCTTCCATTCCCACGCCATGTTCATCTTTTGCTTACCTTTACAAACTTTTTGGCTTTTGCATCATCCCTCCTCCTTTTGACACTAGATCGGCTACGACGATGACGACAGCGATAGGAACGACGACGATGCTAATGACGGCTCCACCACTGCTTCATGTCGGCCAAAAAGGCCCTTTTTAAAATTTTCAAATGTAAAAAACATGGCAAAACCCTTGAATTTTTTTTTTAGGTGCACTCTACTTTTTCATAGTAGATTCCCTCGCCATTGTACCGATAAAGTGCGCTATCCCTTGACCCTACTACTACTGATACTTTTACATAGCTTGGCCGTCTTTGTCCGTCTCCTTTTACTTGGTTTTTACAGCAGTCTAGTCATTCCCGTTACAACTCTTTGCCACAGTAGTTTAACTACGGCCTTAAACATAGTCTGTATCATAGCTTTTTAGTCTAATTGCATCAATAAAGCCTACTTAAACATTCTCCGAAAAACTTTTCTAATCCTTAACCATGACAAGACCATGACCATTATAGAGTCGAAACTACAAATGAGTAGCTCATCATTGACAGCTCTAAAAACATCCTTGTTCCAACAGTTGGAGAGTGAAACTTTGTAGGTGCACAGATACATCCTACGATCATGTACATGTCATTGGATTCATTCCAACGAGTACACCAATGACGTTTTAGGGATTGTTAATGATGAGCTACTCATCTGTAGTTTCGACTCTAAAATGCACATGGTCTTGTCATGGGTGTGGATTTGGGAGAATGTCTAAGTAGGCTTTATTGATTCAATGGGACTAAAAAGCTATAATACAGACTATGTTTGAGACTGTAGTTAAGCTACTGTGACCACGTGTAATGGGAATGACTAGACTGTCGTAAAACCAAGCAAATGGAGAAGGACCAAGACGGCCAAACTGGGTAAGTATCAGTGATAGTAGCGGAAGGGTATGGGCAAAGAAGTGGTATACTTTATTGGTAACTTGGACTACGAGATTCTACAATGGAATGGGAGTGCACCTACAAAAAAAAATTGCGAGGGTTTCCCCATGTTTTTTACATTTAAAAATTTTAAAAGTGCCTTTTTGAGCGACATGAAGCAGTGGTGGAGTCGCCATTAGCATCGCCGTCGTCCCTATCGCCGTCGTCATCGTCGTAGCCGATCTAGTGTCAAAAGAAAGAGGAACGATGCAAAAGGCAAAAAGTTAGTAATGGTAAGCAAAAGGTGAGCATGACGTGAGAAGGGAAGAGTTACCGTTCGTTCGCTCGTTTGACGTCGCGGAGTAAAGAGAATGACAATGGAGGCAAAAAAGTAATGACGAGGGGAAGAAGGAGCAAAAATAATAGGACGGGCATAAAAAAGTTCTTGTAGTCGGAGTGTGTGGGCAGGGGCGGTTTTACCTTCATTTCAAGTTGAGTCCCATTTATAACCGGGGCTGAAGTCAGGGACTCGGAGAGTTCCCCGCCATGCAAGTCTTTATTGTCAGCAAAATTGAGGATACGCAGGTTGGTTCTGTCTGTAGCATTCCCCTTTTCCAAGGAGTCTGCCCTATTTCCAAATGGCGAGGGTTGAAAGGTTTGAAAATTTAAGCTTTTTGAAAACTGATCGGTTTTGAACCCCAAATTTTTTGTAAAGAGTTGCTTATTTCTCAGATCCGAGATAGACAACCCACCGTCAAATTTTACAGGCAACACAATGCAATGCATTTCTATCGACTGATACAAAAAAACATGCATTTTTACGTTGTATGAGTCCGTGAATGCTACAAGAAACTCCCCAAAAGCGACTGATTGGAGTGGTATAAAAAAAAAGGCATTTTACTCAAGGAAACCCGACTTTCTTGGTATCAGTCGATAGATAAAAAGTTCCTCTGAGTCTATGTCCAATTTGATGTTGGGTTGTCCGTCGAAAAAGAATCGGGGTTTGACATTTTGAGGTGAGGCACAAGATCACTATCAATGCAGTGGCGAAGATAGAAATGTTTTCAAACGCCGACCGACGCTTAACTAAGAAGTTTTCGTCCAAACCTGTTTCTCTCGTCCTTCTTCCCCTCGTCATCACTTTTAACACTTACATTGCGTGCCCATTATATGGGGTTTAGATAAGAAAATTTGATGACATTAGTATCCCTGGTTTCTATATAGGGTAAATAGACTGTGAAGACACTACTAGATTTCAACAAACAACCATAAAAAAGACTTTTATTGAGAGTAAAGGGTATGTATAGTATGAATGGTATGTATGCATGTTTGTATGTGTGTGTGTGGGAAAGGGAGAGGTGCCCAGAAGTTGGAAGTGTCCAAGGTAGTAGTAGTAGCGGTGGTGGTGGTGAAGTCAGTCAGTCAGTCCAACAGGTAAGGGTTTCCGGTTCGCCTCCTCGTCGTTATTTTGTTGGTGCGAGTTGGCGCGGTGAGAGTATCGGCAAGACCAGCTGCTACTTTTCTTTTGCGAGAGAGCATTTTAGTCGAGGTCGAAAGTAAGTTTGTCGATGGCATCGATGGATCGAGAGATACGCAACTAACGATAGAGATGTTAGCATTTGAGGATTAGAGCAAATTTCCTTACCTTCATTCGCAGGGATGTGGCTAAAAGCAAGAGTAATTTAGAGAATTCAGCAATAGTAGCAGGTACTTGATGATAGTTGGTTCGTGAAAGTCTACAGCTGTATCCAGAGGGGCAGTCCATGACCATAAATTCAGCAACAGTAGCTAAAAAGTAACAGGACTCATTAAGCCATCTACTCTTGATCTTCCCCATTTGTTTTCATACTTACCACTATGGCAGTAGCCGATGACTTCAATGTTGCGCATGATTTTAGTATCCCAACTGCAGTCATTGCACAAGACACCCAGCATATCTTTCAAAGTCTTTGGCAATTTCAGCTCCGCTTCGTGCATTGGTTTTCCCCCAAAATCCCGTCGAATGAAGGTGCATTTTCAGCAGCACCGTATTCCAGTGCCACCCCGTTGTCCACCTTTCGAAGCACCATGTCGGTCCTTGACCCCATTCCTTCCACCGCCAGCTTGCCAGTTCACCGCTTTCGTTCCTCGCTGGCCAAGCTTCCAGATTCACCACTATAATAAATCATTTTAGCACTTGTCAACTGTCTTTTGCGTAGTTACGTGGTATCTTTTGTTCGCTTACAGCACACAATTCACTCCAAGCAGATTACCAAGCATTTTGTGCATTACAGGAGCCCATACATTGGCTTGGTCCCATTGTTCGAGTAGAGGTGTCATCAGTGGGTTTGGATTTGATTCATATAGGAGGAGCCTAATTAGTCCAGCAAAAACGGCCATTCAAAATGAGTCCATGCTAACCAGTACCACTTCAGTTTAAAATTACATAGTGTAGATAGCGTAGAAGACACCTTGTGTGTTGTGGTCTTCGTATCTTCTGCCAGAGTCCCGGAGGATATCGTATACGGTGTCCGACTTGCTGAAATCGCCAAGAAGCTTTACCACGTTGTCGGGTAAAGAAGGGTTCTCCTTTAGGTATTTGGTTTCGACTTCTTTCCATTCATCAGCGTCAAATTGGTCCCGCACATCGTCGTCATCGGTGCCCAGTATAAAAGAATGGATACAACTTCACCCGAGGGAAGGGGGAGGGCGGGTAGAAAGAGAAAAAGAGTCAGAACAGTACTAATGAATACTTTTTTCTTCTTTTACTTACTTTTCATTCCTGAGTTTCATTCCATGGGCAAACAGTATATCCTCCACAAATCGTCCAGAGCTGCCCAGCTTCCATTTCAATCCATTGTCCATTGCGCCATATATGGTTTGAAACTGACCAATCGGTTGGGGTGTCATCGGGCAAAATCCAGTGTTGAAGTCTGTTCGAGAGACAAAGAAACCCTCATTCTGTTGATCGTCGTCGCTGTTGTCGTTGTCATATGTTGGTGCTGGTGGTGCTGCTGTTGCTGGTAGAGGTGACAGTGATGATTCCGCAGAAGATTGCTCATTGAGCGAAGTCTACCAAAAGTAAGGTATGAGCACAATTCATTGTGTCAGAATGATGTCTTCTTACCTTTGTCTTGCTTCCAATCAGTGCATGCTGTTCAAATAAATGGCGAATGATCCCACGTGTGATTCTCATCTCGGACTGGCAAGTAGGGCATTCGAATGTCAAGATAGTTTGATCTGCAGTACATAAACAAAAGTGAATGAGACTTCATTGTGGGGAAGACAAGAGCAAAGGCTGATGATCTAATCACTTACCTTCACCATAAAACACTTCAGGGACATGGTCGTCAGCTTTGTGCGCACTGAGAGATTTTTTATCCTTGAAGTTTTTGTCACATTCTTCGCATGTTATTATCGACATCTTGTGTAAAAAAGAGATTTGACACAGGGGAAGGGGAAACCTATAATTGACGTTTTGTATAAAATGCGGAGTTTAAAAAAGGTAAGATCGGCAAGCATTTTATGCACCATAGGGATCCATACATTGTCTTGATACCATTGTTCAAGTTGAGGAGTCGTCAGTGGGTTTGGATTCGATCCATATACGAGGGACCTAATTCATTCAAAATGAGTCCATGATAACCAGTAACACTTCGTTTTGAACTTACGTAGAGTCGACAGCGTGGAAGATACTTCGTGCGTTGTGGTCTTCGTATCGTCTGCCTGAGTCCCGGAGGATATCGTATACGGAATCTGAGTCAGCCTACGTAATTTCCAGAATCGAAGATTAGTAACACTACCTGTATGCGCTGTACAGTACTGTATTGCCAGTTTATCATGCTTGAATCACCAAGAAGTTTTACCTCGTTGGCGGATAAAGGAGGGCCCACTAACAGATCTTTGGTTTCGACGTCTTCATGCTTGACAGTCAGGATCACCCACCTGCAATACCGTCTTGTTTGTTCATCAGGATTTGTCGATTCAAGTCGGTACGTTGAGGGCACCACCCGTAAAACGATATCGAATGGCGTTTACGAGGATTTGACACACCTTTGTTTGCAAACTTGTACCCGCTGACTTGCTCCACTTGTCAAAAAAACCGAGTCGATGATTTCCTTGTTGGTGTTGCTGAATTGGGAATGTCGAGGTAAATGTGTCCATCAAAGCAAATGTTGTCAGCGTCGTCATCAGCATTGAGATCGAAGTAGTGGTCTTCAAGTTCGTCGAGAGTGGGGGGCCACAGGAATGGGAGTGCGTTTGTTACGACAGGGTCGGCAAGAGGAATACCCGTCGGGTCGACCAGCAAAAAAGGAGACATCCCTTTTACGTTGGCAATCAGAGCAGCATTTACGATCGTTTGGCGGAGAGGTTTGTTTAGACATGACATGACGTATAGTAATGGGAAGAAAGAAAAACAGCGAGTTCCCCCCATCATTTCCCCCTTTCTACCAAAATGTTTCAAACTCCAGGCAGGAATGGCGGAGTTGAAAAGTCAATTTGAAAATCAAGACCATTACTGGTTTTTTGTTCCTCCCATCCGCTTACACCTATAGCTTAGTTATAATTCTACTCTGTATCAAATGAATCAATCAATAAGGTTACTTCTTTGTTATTTGAAGTCTACATGCCCCATCACTATGTGTCCTTAGGATTCCTCTCTCTGAGTAAGGGAAAATCGGAGTTGAGGATTGCATTGTTCTTTGCCCCCCGCACGTCACCAATTTGTTTATAAAGCTCGGAGTTTTGAGATATCTCTTCTTCTTTCGTTCTTCATTCATATTTTAGACTACGTGCATCATGTCGGTGCCTGGTAAGTTGTTGGATGCTCTTTACAACCCACATATTCCCTTTCTATAAACTCTCTGACATCAACTCTCATCATGACTAACCTTAATTTTCCTTCGACCTACCTCTTGCAAAGCAACTCAAGCAACTGAAAGTGAAATGGCCAAAGCTCGCTTGGTAAGGGCAGGAACAGGACGCTTTGAAACTTGCCACTAAATGTATACTCATCTCTTCCTTAGCCTATTGAATATAGAGACGTTTGCTCCAAGCTACTCATCTCTCTAAACAAGTGTCGTGGGGAAACCTTTTATCTTCCTTGGAAATGTGAAAACGAACGCCATGGATACGAAAAGTGCCAATACGACGAGTAAGTACCGGTATCCTTTGAGAGTGGGTTTATGGAATTGTGGGACTCTTCGATGATCATGCATCTACTTACATCATTCATCTTTTATAATGTTACTCGGTAGCTTTAAACGACGTGCGGCCATCAAGAAGGAACAACAGGACGAGGAATAGGCTAGACGAGACTCCAACAGGGCCCCTCCATCACAAAGCTTTACATATGCTCACCATCATACAACATCCACCTCCTCTTCATTTGTCCAATCTGTAATTGTACCGCCGGGTTTATTTGCCGCACGAAACACATCCCTCTATTCCATAGCTATACTCTTCCTTCCCTTGTAGATTTACTACCCCGTTGACCACCCTCTATATATCAATCACATAATAAAAACATATCAAACTATCCTACTTTTACGGCTATGCTAGATCATTCTACCGACTTTGTAAAGCGGGAGCCGAACTTTCATATAACTGTCGATCTGTATAGGTGTCTTTGCGCTTGGTTTTTGCCACACGTGCTTACAGAACTGGACATGTACATCATGTGATAAGGGATACACAGGGGGCAGGAAAGGAGCGATCTACTCCGGTAAGCGATGGATAATATTCGTCAGATAGGAGAAAGGTTTATGTTTGCCCAAGATTCCAGCTATTATCTTACCATGTCATTCACCTCATGCAGCATCAAGCCGAACAGCCAACTTGTAAATGTACAGTACATACCCGGCCAAAAGATGGCTGACATAGCATAGATGGACAAGTCAAAAGTTAAACACATCCTAAGGTACCAGATAAGGTACCAGATAAACTTAAGGAGTACCCATTGTAGACTGTCTGAAAGCATTGTATGGCATAAAGAGTCTAAAACCAGAAAAAAAAAGAACATTTGGTAAAAGGGCAAGAGTGTCGGCGTTTGAATTATCACCCAAATTCATGCAAGCATAAAAAGACATTGAGGACAAGACCAGCTCCGATTGATGTTGAAACCTTTCATATATCGTCACTCGTAAAGTGGCACCATCATTCATTGAACTAAACCTTTTATCCCAAGTGTACCATCGACTTGAAACTGCCGATGGGTAGGCACGGAGGGTGAGATCGGGTCCTTTGTTTCTAGATACTACTTTTCTCAGAATGCCACACCATTGTTACTCAAAATAAACTCTTTTGTATAAGAACTACAATAACAAGAGCACAGATAGCAGCAACATGATGATGGTAACCGTCCAAGCTTTGCATCAAATGGTCATGGCCCAGTGTTACACCTCCCCGGAATTCAAACGCCGACATTTCTTGCTGAAACACTTTCCATTGTATCAATAGAGGAACATCCTCGGTTCATCATCATCTATGATAAGTGAAGAAAAGGTATTGATCTAAAAAAAGTTGATGAGGGGCTTAAGGGAGGCTGGCTCATGACTTAAACAAAGGAAAAAAGTGATATTCGTCTGCATATATGAGGCCATGATAAGGCTCTGGCTTTTCCTTCGACATTTACCTGTTTGAACCAAAACGTAAAAGCGTCGAGGAGCGAGATAAAAGTTTTACATGTGCGTGTGAAAGAAGAAGGTCTAGATAAACAAATAACAGATAATGTAGTAGGGTTTGAAATGAATGCAACCAGATGCATGACATGTTTCTATTTTCCCCTTCACCTAGCTCCGCCCCTTTTTCGGAAAAAAAGGTCCACTTGAGTGCAGATTTTTTGGTACAGGGAATCATCTTTTTCATCTTCTTCTTTCTTTCTTCAATCCATCCCCCCTTTTTTTTCTCATACACTGTATCAACAACACTAAAAGAAAACGATGTTCCTTTTCAAAAGCAAGAAAAAGAAGAGATCCAGTGAGGCACTAGTCGATCAAGACGACTCTACTGCCAAAAATGACATTTATATCAAGAACGACCACCTTCTAAATATCAAACTACCAGACGATTTCAGCTCAATCGTTCTCCCTCAACTGATTGGTTATGAACACGACGAAAATGGCAATACAATCAGCTCACCAGCGGTCATACAGAATGATGACAATAGCCATCATCAACACCGCCACACAACCCCGATCTGCAGAGAAGGATGGTATCCTGTCACACGATTCATTGGTGGTGAATCTAGCCGGGGAACTCTGGTAGATACAACAAACATCACTGCTGCATCATTGGTTCAAGCGAACAAAAGGTACATGATTTTCAGACTCCGATTTCCTACACTCCTTACTTTCCCTTCTCACATACTTTTCTCTTTTTATAGATTGAGCGTTTCTTTCTCATCCTCATTCGGAGACACTTTAACGTGCCACTCGAAAGAAGACAGTAGCAATGACCACAGCTCTTTGGATATACTTGACCACCCATGCCATCCTGTTTCGCCATCTTCAAATTCCGACTCCGCTTGCATTGACAGATCTGCACATCATGTTCCTCACTTACGAAACGATCGGCCAAAGTTCAAAAGGAACCATCCTCGCTTCACGATTCTGACAATACCCCACATGGATACAATGAATGAATCCTCGACAACGATCACCATTGCCACCATCGAATCAAAGCGCCCTCAATCAACCACCACAACCACAACTGACTCCCTCTCATCAGCCTCGACCTCGACCTCCCATTCGCTTCGATGCATCTCTCCAGCGACCTTTGCAGACGACGAGACTACTATTTTAACGACAGATACACCCTGTAGAATTCCAATCAGCAAGCAAGAGTACAATGAAATAGGCATCGAGAAGCGACAGAAATCACCCGCCCACCCAATCCGGGCCAAACCAACAATGCTCCCAACTGAGGGCTCGGTACTGAAACTTCGACAACCGAAACGACATAGTGTGCCTGAAAGTCCTGCTGCCACTGACGGGTCCATGATCCCACGACGGCCCAGATCAAGCTGCTCTTCCTCTTCTTCCTCTTCTCAGAAACAGTCTGCAACGACCAAGATCCATAAAGTCCGAAAAACGCAAAGCAGGAAACAAAATGTGAATACCACGAATGGCTCGGGAAGTAGGATACCTGTTCGTGCACAAATAATGAAAGTCTAGTTAGCATAGTTTAGCCATTCCCCCCCCCTTTATCCTGAATAGTAATAAAAAAAAACCTTGTGTGTCTCTTCAAATTCATGCTTTGTAATGCTTTGGAAATCTGGTAGCTTTTTGTAAAAGGGATCTCCAGAATCGCTCGTCATCGGAGTAACCATTGTTTGCCTTTTGTTTATGCCAAGTCGATGGTAGTGCGTAAAAGGGGGAATGCTACAGACAGAACCATCCGGACAGAACCAACTTGCGTATCCTGAATTTTGCTGACAATAAGGACTTACAGGGCGGGTAACTCTCTCTGAGTTCCTGACTTCAGTCCCGGTCATAGATGGGACTCGACTTGAAATGAAGATAAAACCGCCCCTGCCCACACACACCTCCAACTATGTGTGCCTATGCACTCTAGATTTCAAACCCAGATTGGCTATAAGATTATTTTTTGCCTCTCCTATTATTTTGCTCCTTCTTCCCCTCGTCCTTACTTTTTTGCCTCCATTGTCATTCTCTTTACTCCACGACGTCAAACTAACGAACGAACGAGCAAACGAACGAACGAACGGTAACTCTCCTCTTCTCACGTCATGTTCATCTTTTGCTTACCATTACTAACTTTTTGCCTATTGCATCGTTCCTCTTTCTTTTGACACTAGATCGGCTACGACGATGACGACGGCAATAGGGACGACGACGATGCTAATGACGACTCCACCACTGCTTCATGTCGCTCAAAAAGGCACTTTTGAAATTTTTAAATGTACAAAACATGGGGAAACCCTCGCAAATTTTTTTTTTAGGTGCACTCTCATTTCATTGTAAAATCTCGTAGTCCAAGTTACTAATAAAAGTATACCAATTCTTTGCCCATACCCTTCTGTTACTATCTTTGATACTTTTACACAGCTTGGTCGTCTTTGTCCGCCTCCATTTGCTTGATTTTTACAGTAGCTTTGTCATTATCAGTACAACCCGTCACCATTTACACATTAGCTTAACTCCGGCCTCAAACATAGTCTGTACCATACCCCATTAATCCTATTGTACCAATAAAACTTTGTATGTATGCGAAGATAGATCTTACGATCATGTACATGTCATTAGATTCCTTACATCTACTAAACCATTGGTTTTAGGAGTTGTCAATGATGAGCTACTCATCTGTAGTCTGGTCTTTATAATGTACATGGTATTGTCATGGTTATGGATTTAAGAAACGTCTTTCGTAGGATGATTCAAGTAGGTTTTATTGATGGGATAGGACTAGAAGGCTATGGTACAGACTATGTTTGGGGTCGTAGTTCAGCTAATGTCTAATGGCAACAAGCTATTGTAGGGGGGAATGACTAAACTGCTGTAAAAAGTAAGCAAATGGAGGTGGACAAAAACGGCCAAGCTGTGTAAAAGTATCAAAGATAGTAGCGGAAGGGTATGGGAAAAGAATTGGTACATTTTTATTAGTAGCTTGGACTACGAGATTCTGCAATGGAATGGGAGTGCACCCAAAAAAAAATTTTGCGAGGGTTTCCCCATGTTTTTTACATTTAAAATTTTTAAAAGTGCCTTTTTGAGCGACATGAAGCAGTGGTGGAGTCGTCATTAGCATCGCCGTCGTCCCTATTACCGTCGTCATCGTCGTAGCCGATCTAGAGTCAAAAGAAAGAGGAACGATGCAATTTAGTAATGGTAAGCAAAAGATGAACATGACGTGAGAAGAGGAGAGTTACCGTTCGTTCGTTGGTTTGCTCGTTCGTTTGCTCGTTCGTTCGTTCGTTTGACGTCGTGGAGTAAAGAGAATGACAATGGAGACAAAAAAGTAAGGACGAGGGGAAGAAGGAGCAAAATAATAGGAAGGGCAAAAAAAAATAATCTTATAGCCAATCTGGGTTTGAAATCTAGAGTGCATAGGCACACGTTGTTGGAGGAGTGTGTGGGCAGGATCGTGTTCCTGAGCTTTTATTTGCAGCATATCCCTAACATATCAAAGCGGGAATGCTACTACATTCTAATGCTATGATGTGGACTAGACTTTTGAATGACAAATAGGCTGGATCAGAGAAGATCGAATGTTGTCATATGGGGTACCAGGGGTGGAGTTCCATCATGAGCACCAAGTCTTGTATAAAAGTCTTCCTGAACATCATGATCACCTGTACAAATGCATTTTCAGTGACGGTAGGTTGAATAGGATCGCCAGGACTGAGTTCTTTCGCCGCCAGTCGGTCATGTCATTCGCCGATCGCCGGGAACAACTTGTTGCAAAGGCTGGTAGGTGGGTTAAGGGCGGCACGTGCAAGATTAAAGAATCGATCCTATGTGGGGAAGCCTGTCATTGATCGCACTAATTCTCTTGGAAGGTTGGTGAGATATGCGCCGTTCATCGTTGTGTTGCTCTATCGGCCTTGGCGTCGTATTTGATCCACGTTCGCACACATATTACCCGCCCTACGAGCTGATGAGCCGCAATTGATATGTGTCTTTTTGCTGGACCTGATACCAGGAGAAGAGTAAGGCTATTCCTGTGCCTGGCGGGGCGGCTTTATCTTCATTTCGAATTGAGTCCCAGCTATGCCCGAGACTCAAGTCAGGGACTCAGGGAAACCCCCGCCATATCAGTCCTTATTGCCCGCAAAATTCAGCATACACAGATTGGTTCTGTCCCGGTGGTTCTGTCTGTAGCACTCCCCCATTAAAAGGTGCCACTTTTCTTGGTCATGACGTTTCTTGTAAACAGGATACACATGTGTGCTTCAAAATTTACACAGGGAAGGATATGCTTTCTATCTTCCAAATGATCTTGAAACATTTTGAGTTTTCTTTGATTACCACCCCTTTTGGGGGCACTCTAATCAGTCGCTCTTTTGGTGCTTTCTGCAGTGTTCACGGTCGCATAAAGCACAGAAGCACTTGATTATTGGTATCGATCGATAGATATGGATCGCAGACTACCTCATGGGAAATTTGAAGGTGGGTTATCTATCTCCGTCTTGAGAAATAAGGCATCTTTATTTTTACAAAAATTGGAGTCCAAAACCGAGGACTTTTTTTGAAAGTTTACAAATTTCAAAACCACCACCACACACCGGCCCTTGGGTGTGTACATGTGCTTGTGTGGGAGGATGGGCGGACATTATGAGCCTGAGAGAAGCATATAGATGGGTAGAGGGCGCCGGTACTCATTATGGACCATACAGACAAAGTGAGGGGCACCAAGGGGCGGCGGCAATTTGAAAATTTGAACTTTTACAAACTCATCAATTTTGAGCTCCAATGTTTTTGTAAAGAGTTGCTTCAGTTCTCCAATCCGAGATAGATAACCCACTTTCAAATTTCACATGAAGCAATATGCAGCCCATATCTATTGAACGCCACCGAAAACAAAAGTACTTTTATGCGTCCCAGGGCACTACAGAAAGCACTAAAAGAGGGGCCTGTTGGAACCTCCTCAAGAAAACCCAACATGCTTGGTATCATTTGGTAGATAGAGAGCGCATCTTTCTCTGTGTAAAATCTGAAGTAGACTTGTTCATCCCGTTTACAAGAAAAGTCTTGTTCAATCAAAGTGGCACCTTTTCAAGGGACCCGACCTTTTTCCATGTTTGACATTCCAACCCAGATTAGAGCGAATCTAATGGTGCCTTTGTTTTGATCGTATGGTGATGAAAACGGCTTTACTTGGCACTGATGGGTGGATCAAAAAGGGTGCACTTCATCGACCACCGCTACTATGGGGTACGTTTTTCTAATGCCGTCCATGGCAACAACATCTTCAAAAGTGAGAGGCGCGTTGTGAAAGTAGACTTCAAAAAGTGGCACTTTTAAAAGCTAAACAGTGGATTTTATTGATTGACACATATGATACAAAGTAAAACGATGGCTAAGCTACATGTTTGAGGGAGGAGAGGGGGGATCCATGACCAGACTAACCAAGTGTAATAAAAAACGAAGAGATTTGGCCAGTTTCGTTAAAAGTTTCAGTGGTATTGGGTAGCAGGAGTGAGATAGTACCTTTCGGAAGTGCGATGGAGAGAGGGGCACCGATAAAAAAAAAAAAAAAGTGCGAGGGGTTCCCCATGTTTTTTCACATTCAAAACAAAAGTCAGCCTTGATGACTGATATAAAACTGTAGTCGAGCTTGTCGTCGAATCACGGAATGGACTTTGGTATCGTCGTCGTCGTCGTCCTAGGGTGAAAAGAAAAGAGGAATGAAGTGATGGTCATGGTGGGATCAAGATTGCCGGAGGGAATGATTCATCGAGGGTTCATTGTTGAATGGCGTTCGTTCGTAAATGGAGTCGAGCGTAAGGGTCATGCCTTTGGAATGGTTAAAGTGATGACGATGTAAAACATTGGTGAATTGGGGAGTGAAAGAGAGGGAAAGAAATGCAATCGGGGGCAATTCGTACTCATAAGCCTTGTGATATTGAAACTCCGGTCCTGGGCAAAAGGAGGCCATTTCGTATCCAAGTAGTACTTTGATCGCATTGATCCTTTCTAGTGCTCCATATAACATGCATCACATCACCTTGATACTTTCATTGAAAGCATACTGACTGCAGATTGTGATGACGGTACTCATCTCAATGTTGCTCTTCTTTGTCGGATTACTTAAAAAGGAAGCTCACGCAAGCGAGAGGGAGTTTGCCTTCATGCGTCTTTTGGGCCCTTGGGTTTTTTGATTCCTGTATCCGTTGAACACCTGAGGTTCTTTTTTTTTCTTTGTCCTTTTTATTCCCCAGTATCTTTTAGCCACCAGTGTCTTTTGATCACCAGTATCCTTTGACCATCAGAGATCACACTACAAAACTTTAGTATAGATAGCCCCCCTTTCTCCCTTTCTTCCACTTTTTTTCGGACAGTAGATAAAACAGCTTTGAAACCCCCAATCAAGTCTCAATCATCAAGCGACCTAGTACCTTTCTCATCCTTTTTGTGCTACAAATACACCTCCTTGTTGTTGGAATCTACCAAACAAGCATCTTTTATCGTTGAATCAAGGAGATCAACGTCTATCAACACTTGGGTTCTATTGCTAAAGCATAAAAACACTCTTTACCGAGTGCTCACAAGTTAATTAAGACTTTTTACAAAACTCGTACCTTTTTTTAAACGCAGCCTTTTTTCAAGTCTCTCTCTTTCTTTTTCTCTCCATTGACATGCAAAAGATTGAGCTTCTCCCACAAAAGTTCTGATGGTCACTTACAAAACATACCCGTAACCACCTCTACATCAACCAGTTACCTATTACCAACTGTCGAGCAGTTGCTCACCTGGGATCTTTGAACATTTTTTTTAAACTCCGTGTTTGTCTCACTCCATCTTTAACACTGTCACCCACCATTCTGCCCTGTGCCGATTTGTCTGTCTCGCTCCATCTTTAACACTGTCACTCCATCTTTAACACTGTCACCCACCATTCTGCCCTGTGCTGATTTGTCTCAGTCTTTATCTCAGTCTATATCTCAGTATCTATCTCAGTATCTATCTCAATACTTATCAAATTAACATCTGTGCCAATCTGTCTCTGTCGGTGAATAAAAGATCATTTGGATCGAGAATCTGTCTTTGTTTGCCTTATCTTTTCTTATCTTATCTTTCAACGAGTGAACGAGTCAACGAGTCAACGAGTGGACGAGTGGACGAGTGGATGAACGTGCATATTGCATATTAGAATAGTATAAAAGGAGGGGATTTTTCCTCTTCCTTTCTAATTTCTTTAGTCAAGTCTAGCTTAAGTTTAACAAATAAAGTCTTTGCAAACCAAAAACCTCTTAACAAGCTTACTCACTGAAAGTCATAGCACTTCTTTTATCTCTTTGTGTTGAAAATACACCTCATTGCTGTTGGAATCTACCAAACAAGCAACTTTTATCGTTGAACCAAGGAGGTCAACGTCTATTATCACTTGGTTTCTATTGTAAAAAGCATAGAAACACTCTTTACCGATCGCTCTTTAGCAGATCAAGGCTTTACGAAACTCGTACCTTTTTTCAAACCCCGACTTTTTCAAGTCTCTCTCTTTTTCTTTTTCTCTCCATTGACATTACTAAAGGTTGAACTTTGACCACAAAAAGTTCTGGTGCTCACTCATATAAACACACAAAAGCAACAAAAACACAACCCAGTTACCTATAACTACTCAAAAATAGCCGTAACAACCGTAAGAAGCCGCAAAAGAGCGAGGCCGGAGGGTACATAATTCAAACTCCGATGACGGGGCGCAAAATACAAAAGGTATGTTCCCACACGGGGAATCGAACCCCGGCCACGGCGGTGAAAGCGCCGGATCCTAGCCACTAGACCATATGGGAGAATATGAAAATTGAACTAGTTGGTCTTATATATGGCACATTTTCCAAAGTCACGTGACTTTGATCTTTATATAAAACCGGGCAATTCAATTTTCTGTCGGCTTCCAACCAACATTAAGCTTCGATAGCCGCGGAGTTCCAAACGTTATACCAGTGGGATCGAAGCGGCGAAAGAAACGGAGTTCATATGAAGTACCCAAATGGCAGCGTCAACAATGACCCCTTTTAGATCACTTGTTTGTAAACTCATAACCCTTTATAGTTGTTGATACCATCCATTTATGTACGAATCAAAACATAGTCAATAGTATAAATAAGAGTGCATCTTTATTTTAATAAAACAGTAATCACTTTCTACACTCTATTCTATCCTATCTCTTCTATCCTACTTTAACTACTTTGGTCCAATAACAATCAAGTAAGGCGCTCACGTGATTGTTATTTCAAACTCCGACAAATCTAACTTTTCACTTACCTCAAATCTGACATTTCATATTCTCCCATATGGTCTAGTGGCTAGGATCCGGCGCTTTCACCGCCGTGGCCGGGGTTCGATTCCCCGTGTGGGAACATACCTTTTGTATTTTGCGCCCCGTCATCGGAGTTTGAATTATGTACCCTCCGGCCTCGCTCTTTCTTTTATAAGCTTTCAGGGGGGGGGGACCGTTTTCTTCTCTCTTTGTTCTGTTTAACTTTTTTGCTTCCATGTCACATTGGATTCAAGGGTGGCTGGTTGATACCATGGAACAAGATTGACTGCATTGGGGCGAACTGTTAAACACTATCCTTTAGGAGACGTTTTTTTTTGATAGATGAAGAAGTCGCCTACAATTTGGAACGATTTAGACACTCAGTTTCCTCGGACCACCTCATTCCTTGCGATCTGTGTATACAAACCGTTGATCAACTCTTCCATGAAGGGAGGTCAGATGGCGTGGTGCTATACCTGTAGGAGAAGGAGGAGCTGGAAGAGCATGGTGACATGGGCTGAGAGAAGATGCTGCCACTATGCGAAGACTGTCGTTTCCGTATCTT
>LT554510.1:50212-62377 GCA_900079185.1 Absidia glauca
TTGAACGAAAAGCAACGCTATTGGTATTCATGCCAAATGAGACCGAACATCAGCCTATCACTTGCCCCCATCCCATTGTCGGCTTGTTCTATTTCCATGACCAAACTCCGCAGAGCCAATGTCGGGATTTGAAATGACATCATGGCTATATGGACCCATTCTTTTTTTTCTCTTCCCTCTCTCTTTCTCCCCTCTTCCCTTTTTTCTTTCTCTCTCAACTCAGAACGCACTATATATCCTCATCCCCGCCTTACTTGTTTTCTTTTTTTTACTGTATTCTATATCCTTCTTGATTAACCGAACGGAACCGAACAACTCAACTCGACATTATCATACAACAAAATGTCTGTCTTTTCCAAATTCACCAACTTTATACGACACACCAAGAATTCTCTCAATGGGGACAAGATCGAAACAGTACAAAGAATCGTCGATGAAGAACGGCTAGCGAAACAACGGCTTCCGTCCTACAGCGGGCTGGAACGGTATCAGCTATTACAAAAGATTGGCGAGTAAGCACCCACCCTTTGCTTTACCGATAGTTGATCTTTCTAACACTCCATGAACTTTTTTCTCTTGTAGTGGTGCCTTCTCTATAGTGTATGAAGCCTTGGATACGGAAACAAATGAAAAGGTGGCAGTCAAAGTGGTGGACCAAACCAAACTCAAGCGGGAACAGGCAAGTACTCTGGGTTGAAAGCTTATGGAACTGACACTTTATACTTTGTTCTCGATATAGAAAGCCAGTGTTCTCAAGGAAATCCGAATCATGCAAACCCTCAAGAATCCCTCGATTGTGCGTATGTTGGCTTACCATGAAACATCCACACATTTTTTCTTGATCCTGGAGCTCTGTCAAGGGGGTGAACTCTTCAATCAGATTGTTAAATTGACTTACTTTAGTGAAGATTTGGCAAGACACTGTATCCGTCAAGTCGCCGATGGGTTACGGTATCTTCATGAAGAACGTGGCGTGATCCACAGGTAAAGGTGACGATAGCTGAACTGCTGATACTAACTCCTCATTGTGTGTGTAGGGACATCAAACCGGAGAACCTACTCTTTGACCCTATTCCCATTATGGAACGAACTAAACCTGGTCCTCCATTACCCGACTTTGATGATGAATCCAAGATGGACGAGGGCGAATTTGTACCAGGCGTTGGCGGCGGTGGCATCGGTAAAGTGAAGATTGCTGACTTTGGCTTATCAAAGGTGGTGTGGGATCAACACACAATGACCCCATGTGGTACTGTTGGTTATACGGCTCCGGTAAAGAACTCAACCGACATACTCAATAGGATCATCTCACTCACCCATTCTCTCTTTTTATAGGAGATAGTCAAGGATCAACGCTACTCAAAGTCCGTGGATATGTGGGCGCTTGGGTGCGTCTTGTATACAATGCTCTGTGGCTTCCCTCCCTTTTACGACGAAGATATCACCGACCTCACGCAAAAGGTTGCCAAGGGCCAATACGAATTCCTCAGTCCGTGGTGGGATGTCATCTCGGATAGTGTCAAGGACCTGATCTCCCATACCTTATGCATGAACCCCAGAAAACGATACACCATTGATCAGTTCTTAAACCACCCATGGATGCAGCAACAGGTAACTAGAAATCCCTTTCATCGTCACTCTACTAACCTAACCTTTCCCATAGCCATACTCAGCAGAAGGACAAACACCAACCGACATTCTAGAAGAAGGGCCACAGCAAGATTCCGAAGCAGAGCTCTTTAAAAAAAAGTATCGACAACGCACCACCACCTCGGGTCAATCCACGCCTACCGAACGCCGACGTATCCTCGAGCCCTCCATGAAAGAAATCTACGGTGTGTGCTTGGACATCTCTCGTGGGGTTGAAGAGAAAAAGCTGAAGAAACGGGCGAAAAAGCAACCACAAACCTTTGCCAACCAGATCCACAACAACACCGACTCTGACGACGACGATGACGACGACTCCAGCAGTGATAACACTAGTGACAGCAATGACGATTCAACAAGTGAACCCAGCACCGAAGACAATGCCCAGACCGATTTGGAAATCGAAGCCTTGCAAGACCAGCTCCAACAAATGATGGATGTCACGCCGCCCGCCGCTGTCAAACGAGTCAAGCCACGTAAACAACCCAACGCCCCGTTTGAACTCAAGATGGATCATGCTACCTTACTGGAGAAACGACGAAAAAACCTAGCCTGATCAAGCCCTCCCCCCTTTTGTAGTATATATATATTTGTTATCTAGTTGTGTGTGTGTGTGTGTACATTTTTTTCCCCCAATAAAGACCGCTTGTGTTTAGAAATGATAAGCATACAGTTTTTATTGATATAGAGAATAGTAGATGTAAATCATGCATAGGGAATCATAGATATTAAAGGAAGGAATACAGTCAAAAAGAAAAAAAAGTTAGATATAGACGGACCACAGATCATCTTTTCGAAGGATATCTATCACAAAAAAACATAAGAGTGAGTGATAGGATGGGTGACTTTTTCTATTACCTTGAAGATCAGGGACAAGTGGCACGGCAGGTTCGACGGCAACGGTGGGTTGTTGTTGTGGTTCCTCGTCGACGACTTCCATGTCCATATCCAGTTGCATGGCATCGACAATGGCGTCAGGGTCAGTGCGTTTGCGAAGGACGATATCGTGCGGGCATTCAATGATGCCGTCGGGCGAGAGTGCGTTGATGAGGGCGAGAAGGGCCGGGCGGTCCAAAGGGCATTGATACAGACCCAGGGTGCGCAACGTTGGGGACGCTTGCACACATGCCAAGAGCGCCGCGCCAGAGACCTTGACACAGTTAAACAGGCGGACGATCTTGAGGCCACGGAGGGTGCTGAGGGCGTGCATCACCGTGTCGGTGACGGCATCGGCGTTGTAGGAGACATCGAGCAGGGTGAGGGCAGGCGCCGCCTTGATCAGGGCACACAGGCCGCGCTCGGTCACCCCAGGGCTGAGCGGGATCTCGAGGGTTTCCAAGTGCCGCGGGTTGAGGCTGGCGAGGTGCAGCAGGTTGGCGTCGTTGACGGTGGCCGAGAGTTGTTGCAGGGTGCCGTGGCATTGGTCGAGGATGGTGTGCAGCACGGCGTCGTCTTGCTCGGTGTGGAAGCGCAGGGTGCGCATGTTCGCCATGAGAGGGAGCTGGTGCGGTTCAAAGGCGACGGGCGGGTGCAGGCGCACAGGGCTGTATTCCAAGTACGTCAGGGCAGGGCAGTAGCGGGCGACGGCGACCATGATGCGGGTCAGGGTCAGGCTGGTGTGCATGGTGCGGAGCATCGTCAGGGTCGGGCAGCGGTACAGGAGCCACAGCAGGGCAAAGATTGACATGTCGTGCACCGACGAAAGCCCGAGGATCTGGAGTTTCGGGAATGGCGTGGCGGGCAGGGTCGGCGTGGTGTACTGCGATGGGGTGATGAATTCGGCGCCGGACAGATCGAAGCGTTTCACGTTCTTGGAAAACGCATAGCCAAAGGAGCAGCCATCCAGCACAAGTTGAGTCAGGTTGGGTAACGAGCCGCCGCAAATCATCACATCCACAATAGAGATATCCGTATGCGACAAAAACAAGTGGGCAATGTTGACGCACACATCCTTGATCATCATCCTTGTCCACGTCCGGTTCGTAAGATCACTGTCCGACATGTCTACAAATAGAAAAAAGAGTTAAAAGTCTTGAAATGTGTACATTTTTTACTTACATAGCACACTCAGGTGTTTGCAGTCCTTAGCAACCAAAAGATCCACGACATCATACATTGTCATTTTATTTCCCACCCAGAGTTCACGCACGCCGTTTGATTTTGTTGCATGAGGATCGACGGCCCTACCCAAGCATTGCGCCAAAGCATTCCTCGGCAGTCGTTTCTGAGAAGGATAGTCCCGGAGATCAATCGTGCGCCAAAGGTCCGGACAATGGATAGTAAACTGGCGCCAGGCCTTGGACACCCGGGTGCATTGGACAAGGGAGGCGAGCGGCAGCATACGGAAGATAAAGCGAGTGACTTCATAGGGGAGATGGCTGACAAAGGTCCTTGACTGTGGCGAGCTTCGTTTGCGGTAGATTTCCAACAAGGGGTAGCGAGAGTCCGTGGTCGGCACCTTGGCCAAGGCTGAATGGAAGAGAGAGTACGCTTCATGGGTCTTGTCTTCTTGAGCCAGCAGTACCCGTCCAGCACGAAGATAGCCCCGGGCATCGGTGGGCGCCAGGTTGATCATGTGTCGTGCTTCATCGTAGGCTTCCTTGTAGAGCGCCAGTTTCTCCAGGATCAGGACTCGTCGCATCAAGACATCCAGATTCGTAGGGTCGAGGGACAGCGCCACTGTGGTGTAAGCATTGGCGAGATCGTAGTTTCGTTCACGGAAGGCTTTTTCCCCGGTTTCCATCAGGTGATTGACCACGGTGGGGCCATGTCGGTCGAGAGAACCTTCCACTGTTTCTGAGATTTGCCGTCGTTTGACATGATCAGCCATGACTAGCAATAGGGTAAGGGCACTACGATGGAGAGCAGCTAGTCAGTAGAGGGGAAGAGAGAGAGAGAGAAGGAGAAAAAAAGAAGGGATAGGTATAATAGGACAAAAAAAGATTGAATGACAAAAAGGTAGACAACAGTAAGGAAAAAGAAGAAGAAGAAAGATTAAAAAAAAAGTTACGGCTAAATCTGATATTGAGAAAAACCACATTCAAACTCCGCCGGTTCATCAGGGGCCGTTCAAGCGCAAAAAAGATCCTTTTGTCTCCACCGTCTTTCATGTAGTCATCCGTCTCTGCCATCAATGCCATTGGTTAGAGTGCAACAGATTGATAAAGGGATAGAGTCGTCGCAGTCTTTTGTGTAGCGGATGTATGGACGCCACCTCGAATGTCGGATTTCCTGTGTAACGCAACGTGCTGCTGGGTTGTATTCTATTGACCGGTCAAGCCAGAGATGGGGGTGTTTTATTAAAAAGACAAGATGTAAACTAACTAACAACGTATGTACAAAGAATGGGGAAAGGGGATAAGATAGAATCATTCATGGAGTCACACACACCTTCATACCAAGGCCATCCTTAAAGACGCCCCAGGCTTCGTCGAACTGATCGAGGGAAAACTTGTGGGAGATCAATTGGCTCCAGTCGATTTTACCATCAGCGAGGATTTTGACAGCGCGCTCCATGCCATAAGGGTTAGTGTAAGTGGATCGAATGGTGAGTTCCCGGCGGTAGACATCAAAAGGAGAGACGGTGACGGTAGCGTCGGTTTTCGCCACGCCGACCCACACAACGGTAGCACCCGCCTTTGCAAACGTCAAGGCGTCGGTCATCGTCTGGGCGCGGCCCACACATTCAAAGACAACGTCGAAGCCATCACCACGCAGAGGATCGCCAGGCACCAGTTCACCAGGTCCATACGCTTCACTAGCACCAAACGTCGAAAGGGCATTGGCCCGTCGCATTTCATTGGGTTCAATCACCGTGACTCGAGCCCCGCCCGTCGACGCCAACGCCATGGTCATCAGTCCAATTGGGCCTGCACCAATCACCAGCACATGATCGCCGGTTTTGATTTCTCCAAGATCGACAGCATGCACCACACACGACAGAGGCTCGGCCAACGAGGCGACCACAGGGGACACGGACGAGGGCACAGGCACGGCCGCCCGCGCAGGCACCGCCACGTACTGGGCCATACCACCATGGATCGTCACACCAATGCAGGACAGGTTCGGGCACAGGTGATACTTGCGGTTGCGGCAGTAGGTACAGGAATTGCACGGCATGTTGGGATCGATCGCCACCAGGTCGCCCACCTTGACGCTCGTCACACACCCCGCATCGATCGCTTCCACATGACCAGAGAATTCATGCCCAATCACCACATTACGAGACGCATGAGGGGTTTCGCCATGGCAAATATGCATGTCGGTGCCTAATCACAAGAGAGACCTTAAGTTCTTTTTTCCCCTTTTCAATGGTGTCAATCTTACCACAAAGTCCAGAGGCGGCTACCTTGATTAACATTTCACCAGGCTTCAATGTAGGAATGGGAGTCGACATTACAGTAATGGCACCATCCTTTTCCCAGCGGGCAACATTCATTTCAGGGCAAGTCATTGTGTGTGTATGTGTATGTGTATGTGTAAAAAGTGGAAGAGAGAGAGAGAGAGAGAGAAAAAAAAAAAGTGGATTACCCCTCCTCCCTTTTAAAAAGGAAGCTTTCAACCCCCGCCTTCCCCGGCGCCATGCAAATGACTCGATTTGGTGAATAGGGTCAAACGCCGCTCCTTACCCACCGCTTTTGGAAGGTGGCTTTCAAATAGAGGCAATGAGGATAAATACCCGAGCAACTGCACCAATGAGTTCAACAAGGTTCATTTTTATTACGCACACTACTACTACTAATACTAAAACAAGCTAAGACTAGAGAGACCGGTAGCGTCTGACATCCTCAAACACCATCAAGTCATCGAATGAGTCGTGCGGAGTTGAGACATTAGGATTGTAGTACTGGGCCCTGGGTTGCATATCACGATCAAGCATCATGACTCCCTCATAAAGATGATTGGCTATCTTGATACTTGGCTTGTCGGTACTTGTTGCTGGTATAAATCGATCTTGTCGAGGAGAGGTGCCTGCACCGTCATTGGAGAGAATGCGTTCAATGTTGTTGAGCATTGCCGTACAGATATGATCATGCCACCGGACTTCGGCCATGGACCTGAGCATTCGCGCCGCCCGCATCAGGCCAATCCGAGATCGAGACGCCACGTCGCCGTATTTCAAACAAGCCATGAGCATTTCCACCGAGCGTTTCAGGTCCCCCGGCCAGGTCTGGCATTTCGCAAACGCCAGCACGGATTGTCGAGTGGTGATGAGTTCGATGGCGGCGTCGATCATCGTGCGCACGGCCCGCCGTTGCAAGGGGGTGAGGACGTCGCCGGTGGGCAGCAGTCGTAGCGAGATCAAGGCAATGTCCGTGCACCGTTCCATACTGACCGTCAAGCACGCCTCGGCCAAGGTGCCAAAGTGGTCGGGATCCAGGGCCACCTCGGGTTGCAGCATGGGCGGGAGGCCCGCGGCCCAGTCGTCGATCTCCTGCAAGGCGCCGTCGTAGATCGTCGTGAGTTGCGCTTCGTCGTGAGGGTCCACCGATTCAATCGTCTTGGTGATGCGCCGCCTAATCATCCAGATTTTTAGGACGTTGCTCCACACATGCACGCCGGCCGTTTCGTCTGTTTCGTCGAGGGCGCAGATCGTGGGCAGCCGTAGTTTTGATAGCGCCTCGTAGTCGTCGGAGGGAGGGTCCAGCATCGAGCACGAAAGGGTGCCTGATTCCGTCAAAAAGTGGTCGATTTGGAAGAGATACCACCACAGCCTTGAGTCCAGTTCCGCCGCCTCGTCCGTGTCGTCCTGCCGCAAAGGTTTGATGCCCAGCGCCGCCGCCATGCGCACCGCCAGCATATGGTTCGTCGCCTTTTGTTCGAGGGGGAGCGCCGTCGTCATGTTGCAGAGACACAGCGCATAGATGTGGTAGACGTGGGGTTCGTCGAAACAGTCCGCGAGCGCCGCCTTGGCCATGCGTGCCAGCTTGGATTGCACAGAGTCGAGCACCACAGGGTCAAACACGTGCTTGAGTTGCGCCATGGGATGGTGGATAAACACATGCCGCACCCAAAACGAAGCAATCGAGAGCACAAGAGGGTCGCTGACCGGATCGGCTAACGACGAGTACCATTGCACCAAAAGCCGCTTGGGGCGCACCGGGAAGTAGTGGTTCATGCAGGTGATAAATGTATGCACACAGTCGTCAAGGAGCACGGGGAGGATCGAGTCAAACCGCGGCCATTCTTCTTGAGGCGACATGACCTCGACATACAATTCGCTGTGGAAGTGGATATACGGTAGATTCATTGGCGCCCATTTCTGCAAGGCTTGTTGTTGTGGAGGTTGAGGCGGAGAATCGTCGTCAGTGGGAGGCGAGAGATGCTGGAGGTCCATGACTTGAGACTGGATGGAGGAATGGAGCGATAGTCGACCCAGGGAATGTAAAAAGTCGGCAATGTCCTGTATGCTGTGCACGTTGATGCGGTATTGCTGATCGTCGTACTGCTCGATCGTCCATCGGTGGCTGTGATCGTCGAGTCGATGTAAAAAGGTATCCATCGTAACATGATCAATGCTGCTGTTGTTGAGGCTCATTGTCGAGGGAGCATGGAATTGAATTGTATCGGTGTGTTGCGATCCAGGTTGATTCGTCGAGCCGTCTGTCAGTTTCAGTTGTAATGACGGCGCCCGGCCACCTAAGCCTTTCCGCACCTTGGGTCTTCGAGGCCGCTTTCCTTGTATTACCACACCATTGAAGCTGCCAAGAACAAGTTCCATGGATGTTGTAAAGTAAAAAAGTGGTAATGATTGAGAGAGAGAAAGAAGGATATTGTTTCAAGACGCTGTGGGGAAAAATATTAAAAGGCCTGGGCGGGGTTCCAAAACCGCTAACCCGCCGGAAAGTTAACGGCGTTTGAAAATGCCATAACTTGACTTTTTCCACAAATCTCTCTTCTTTACTTCTTTCCTTTTTTTCTTACCATCGGCTTTGCCATGGCACCCCCTCTGACACAAACTATGCCTGACGATCCTTGACGATGACATTAAGGGTAAGTCTCCTTTTCAGCATCCCGTTTTTTACATTGCCAACACTAACTACCATCATTACTCTTCTTTTTCTTGATAGATTCAACAGATTGGCAACCGACATGGGCTCTCTGGCAGCAGGAATGGATGGACAAGTGGTTAGATTAGGGATTGGACGCAAGGGATCACGAAAAACGTGGGCCTCGGGTTTTTTTTAGATGCCCTCGCATTCCATGGTAGAATCTCATATTTAAAGTTACTAATCAAAGTGTGCCAACTCTTCGCCTATGCTCTTCTGATACTTTTACACAGCTGGCCGTCTTTGTCCACCTCCATTTGCTTGGTTTAGTTATTCCCTTTCCAAGTCGCTGCCATTTACACTTTAGCTTGACTACGTTCCCTCAAAAACAATCTGTACCCCTATTGTATCAATAAAGCTTACTTTTACATTCTACAAATAACTCTTCTCTAATCCATAAACCTAACAAGAACATGTTGATCATGTACATTATAAAAACCAAACTACAGTAGAGTGACAAAGTAGACAACAAACAAGGGGTCAGGGCTTCGGGTGATTTGTACCGCTACATATAAGAGTCTCTTGGAGCTTTTGCAAAAGAACAAAAGTCATGGGTCAAAGTAGATTTTTTATTGACTGAATGAGACTATTCTTGAGCTACATGTCCTAGTGGGGTGGGCTTGTGATGGAGTGACTAATCTAGTGTAATGAGCTACGGAAAAGGGAGACCAGTGTTATCCAAAGTATCAGTAGGCGTTGGGAATAGGATAGTGCACTTTATCGGTACAATGGTTAGGGAATCTACTATGAAAAAGTAGAGTGCACCTAAAAAAAAAATTCAAGGGTTTTGCCATGTTTTTTACAATTGAAAATTTTAAAAAAAGCCTTTTTGGGCGACATGAGGCAGTGGTGGAGTCGGCATTAGCATCGTCATCGTCCCTATCATCGCCGTCATCGTTGTAGCGAATCTAGTGCCAAAAGGAAGAGGAACGATGCAAAAGGCAAAAAGTTAGTAATGGTAAGCAAAAGATGAACAAGACCTGAGAAGGGGAGAGTTACCGTTCGTTCGTTCGTTTGCTCGTTCGTTCGTTCGTTTGACGTCGTGGAGTAAAGAGAATGACAGTGGAGGCAAAAAAAAAAGTGATGACGAGGGGAAGAAGGAGCAAAAGTAGAGAACGGACAGAAAAAATAATCTTATAGCCGAGTCGGGGTTTGAAATCTAGAGTGCATAGGCACATATTGTTGGAAGAGAGTGTGGGCAGGATCGTGTTCCTGAGCTTGAATTGCAGCAGATCCCCAACATATCAAAGTGGGCATGCTACTACATCCTAATGCTATGGTGCTGGCTTGCCTTTTGAAGAAAAAGTACGCTGGATCAGAGAAAATTGAATGTCGCCTAATGCGCAGGCGGAGGTGGAGTTCCATCATAAGCACCAAGTCTTGTATAAAAGTCTTCCTGAGCATCATGATCACCTGTACAAATGCATTGGCAGCGACGGTAGGCTGAATGGGATCGTTGTTGTCAGGAGTGAGCTCTTTTGCCGCCATTCGGTCATGCTATTCGCCGATCGCCGGGAACAACTTTTTGCAAAGGCGAGTAGGTGGGTCAAGAGCAGCAAGTGCAAGGATCGACCATTGATGGGGGAAGCCTGCCATGGATCGCATCATTTCTCTTGGAAGCCTGGTGAGATATGTGCCCTTCATCGTTGTGTTGTTCCATCGGCGTCGTATTTGATTCTCGTTCGCACTCACCATATCCGCCATACGAGCTGATGAGTCGCAATTGATACGCATCTTCTTGATGGACCTGATAGCAGGAGAACAGAGGGTCTTGCCCATTGATTCCCGCAAAACCATTCCGGTGCCTGGCGGCGCGCGTTTATCTTTTTTTATCAAATCGAGTCCCACCTATGCCCAGGACTCAACTCAGGGACTCAGAGAGTCCCAAGCCCTTATTATCATCTATCAAGGTCCCCAAAGTCCTCATCCCTAACTAACCGTAACCAACGTAACATCCGTAAGGCCTGTGAGAATCGATTATTTCAAGGTCCGCCGTCTTCAAAGCTGTATAATGTCGCCCACTCATCATATCCTATCTCACCACCTATGTCTCTAGTCTCTTATCCTAAACCATTATCTATCTATAGTCTCCTATCCATCTTTTTAGCACCCTAGCGGTCTGTCGTTTCAGGCACTAGTTAAAAGTTGTCAATACCATAGTTTAAGCACCGTCAAGCGACGAAACAGACAACAAAAAAAAAGGACCAGAGCTTGGCGCACCGGGTGATTTGTGTCGCTACATATAAGAGTCTCTTGGAGCTTATGCAAAAGAACAAAAGTCGTGGGTCAAAGTAGATTTTTTATTGACTGAATGAGACTATTCTTGAGCTACATGGGGTGGGCTTGTGGTGGAGTGACTAATCTAGTGTAATGAGCTACGGAAAAGGGAGACCAGTGTTATCCAAAGTATCAGTAGGCGTTGGGAATAGGATAGTGCACTTTATCGGTACAATGGTTAGGGAATCTACTATGAAAAAGTAGAGTGCACCTAAAAAAAAAAATTCAAGGGTTTTGCCATGTTTTTTACATTTGAAAATTTTAAAAAGAGCCTTTTTGGGCGACATGAGGCAGTGGTGGAGTCGGTATTAGCATCGTCGTCGTCCCTATCGTCGTCGTCATCGTTGTAGCGAATCTAGTGCCAAAAGGAAGAGGAACGATGCAAAAGGCAAAAAGTTAGTAATGGTAAGCAAAAGATGAACATGACCTGAGAAGGGAGAGTTACCGTTCGTTCGTTCGTTCGCTCGTTCGTTTGTCGTCGTGGAGTAAAAAGAATGACAATGGAGGCAAAAAAAGTAATGACGAGGGGAAGGAGGAGCAAAAACAAAGGACAGGCAGAAAAAAAAGTCCTTGTAGCTAAATCGGGGTTTAAAAACTAGAGTGCATAGGCACAGCAGATCCCAAACATTTCAGAGTGACCCGGCTACCACATTCCAATGCTATGATATTGCCTTTCAAATGAAAAAAGTAGACTGGATCAGAGAAGATTGCCAATTGGCAGGGTCCACCATGAGCACGGGATCTTGTCTAAAAGTCTTTATGAGCATCATGTTCACCTGTATCAATGCAGCGACGTTAGAGTGAATAAGATTGTTGTTGTCAGGATCGAGTTCTTTTGCAGCCAGTCGGTCATGCCATCGCTGGGAGCCACTTTTCGCAGAGGCTGGTAGAGCAAGGTAAAAGGTTCGGACATTGGTGAAGCCTGCCATTGATCGCATCATTTATCTTGGCGCCGTTCATCGTTGTGTGTTGTTCCATCGGCGTCGCATGCTCACACCCATAAGGGCTAATGAGCCATGATTGATAAGCGTCTTTTTTGTTGGACCAGCAGAAGAGAGGGTCTTGCCGATCGATGAGAAGAGTAAAACCTGTGCCTGGCGGGGACTCAAAGAGCCTCCTGCCAGAAAAGTCCTTCGTGTCATCGGTTTTGAACCCCACTTTTTCGTAAAGGGTTGACTCTTTTTTTTTTTTT
>LT554554.1:51469-67536 GCA_900079185.1 Absidia glauca
CATAGCCTGTACCATAACCTTTTAATTCGATTGTATCAATAAAACTATGTAGGTATGCGCAGGTAGACCCTACGATCATGTACATGCCAATAGATTCATTTTAACTAGTAAACCAAGGATGTTTTAGGAATTGTCAGTGATGAGCTACTCATCTATAGTTTGGTTTTATAATGTACATTGTCTTGTCATGGTTGTGAATTAGAGAAAAGTCTTCCGGAGAATGATTCAAGTAGGCTTTATTAATACAATCGAAATAAAAGGCTATGCTACAGGCTATATTTGAGGTCGTAGTTAAGCTAATGTGTTAATGGCGATGAGGTGTAATGGGAATGACTAAACTGCGGTAAAAACCAAGCAAGTGAAGAGGGACAGAGACGACCAAGCTGTGTAAAAGTATCAGTGATAGGAGCGGAGGGGTGTGGGGAGAGGATTGGTACACTTTTATCAGTAACTTGGACTACGAGATTCTACAATGGATTGGGAGTGCACCTAAAAAAAAATTGCGAGGGTTTCCCCATGTTTTGTACATTTGAAAATTTTAAAAAGAGCCTTTTTGGGCGACATGAAGCAGTGGTGGAGTCGTCATTAGCATCGTCGTCGTCCCTATTGCCGTCGTCATCGTTGTAGCTGATTTAGTGTCAAAACAAAGAGGAACGATGCAAAAGGCAAAAAGTTAGTAGTGGTAAACAAAAGATAAACATGACGTGAGAAGGAGACAGTTACCGTTCGTTCGTTCGATTGCTCGTTCGTCCGTCCGTTCGTTCGTTTGTCGTCGTGAAAAAAAAAGAGAATGACAATGTGGAGGCAAAAAAGTGATGACGAGGGGAAGAAGGAACAAAAGTAAGAATCGTGGAAAAAGTGGAGACATAGAAGCGTTTTTCAAACCCCGCTAACACCCCCCCCTCACCACAAATTCTTCAAAGATTCCCTTTGAGTGATTCAAGCAAGGTACTTTTCCATTCTGGTCGTCACCAAGCGCTTGATGTTTTCAAAGACATGCTAAATCGGCTCCTGACAGAGACATATGGTAATACATTTCGACAAGTAGTCTTTATTAGAGATCGGTGAAGCAGATTTATCCTATGCAGTAATAGGTTATGCAAATGGGAAGGCTATTTTAATGTACACTATCTAACAAGGGATATGTCAAAACAACAGGTACACCAAAGTGTGATTTCAAAAGATCACAAAAGCAAAGAGAATGGGTAGCGGTATAGTCAAAGCCACACAGTAGTAACAATTTCTATGGTATGTTGTCGTCCTTTCTGCCAGTTTTTGTTGCTTGATCGCTTACCCTATTGGCCGTGGTGAATCGATAGGTGAAGCGTTTGCGAGTGAAGGCGAATTCCTCGAGTTTGTGTCCGATCATTTGTTCAGTAACATAAACAGGCGAATAGTCTTTTCCAATGCGCACCAGGAACTTGAGGCCGACAAAGGATGGAAGGATGGTGCAATTGGAAGTAAGTACGTTATAAAGCAGAACTGTCAGTTTTCCATAGCAACGAGGAGATTGTGCTTACCTTGGGTAGCAATGGGTGTGGCATTTTTAAATTGCTTAATGTAGACCAGGAAACGCAACGAAGAAAAGCCCTTTCCAAGCTGATCGGGGCATGATATTGAAATGTTTGTGGGGTAGAGGAAGGCAAGATATTAGAAGCCACTTTGGTAGAAATAGGGGGAGATTTCAAACCCCGCCGATCGCCGACCCTTGTCAGAAATAAAAAGACGCGGTGTATTAGTTCGGCTCTCTTTTACTTTCTTATCCATCAATTGACTCACACAATGGCTACCAAGAACCTCCCCAAAGTCTTTTTCGACATTGCCATCAACCAAAAGCCTGCAGGAAGAATGACCTTCAAGGTAAGAAAAGTCTCCCGGGTGTAAAGCTGAAAACACTAAAAAGCTGACGTTTGCCCATGTAGCTTTTCGCTGACACTGTTCCCAAGACTGCCGAAAACTTCCGTGCTCTTTGCACTGGTGAAAAGGGTATTGGTCAAGCTGGAAAGCCTCTTCACTACAAGGGAACCAAGTTGTAAGTATCATTGAACGATAGTGAATGAGTGGGGGGGGGGAAGAGAAGGGTCATCCTCAATTGGGAGAGGGGATGAACTGTCACCTGCCAAACCAAACTCACCTACTTTGATTGTATAACCATAGCCACCGTATTATTCCTTCTTTCATGGCCCAATCTGGTGATTTCACTTTGGGTGATGGTCGTGGTGGTGAATCGATCTATGGCCGTACCTTCCCTGAGTAAGTCTTGATTAGGCGCATCTATTATGTCACTGACCTTGTTTCTCCATCATCTAGTGAAAACTTCAAGCTGAAGCACACTGGTAAGGGTGTCTTGTCCATGGCCAATGCTGGTCCCAACACCAACGGATCTCAATTCTTCATCACCTTTGACCAAACCCCTTGGTTGGATGGTGCCCACACTGTCTTTGGTCAAATCACTGAAGGTCAAGAAGTATTGTCCAAGTTGGAAACCTTGGGCTCTCAATCTGGCAGCCCTACCGCTGAGGTTGTCATCACCGACTCTGGCGAAATCAAGGAATAGTTAGATTAGTACCTCTGTCTCTCTTTATGTGTTGTAATAAAAGTGGTGTGTTAGACCTTTGACGCTTTATTGATGATGGTGGTGATGGATAAATGGAGTGTTGTTACTAACGAATACTGGGATGCAAGCACTGTATCGATTTTGATCTCACACACACATATTCTTGTGGCACCTTCCGCTTTCCTGATCCTGGGAAACTCGATCTTTTTTCCATATTCTGCCTCGGAGCCATAAGCAAGACCTATACTAGGCATCATTGTATAGCACCACGACCCTAATGCATGTCACATCATAAGGTGAAACTATAAATGCTTGGTAACCAGCGCCTTTGCCAAGTCCTAAGATACGCATTTCCACAGTGTTTCATATGAATGGATATGGCTAAATAAGTGTATACTCCAGTGCCGTCATCATACAATCACCCTGGTCACCAGGGCAAGAGAGAAGTTTTATTGGTCAATCAAAAGGTAAAACAGTATAGTAAGGGATGTATAGGCTATGGACAGGGGTATTCAATACTAGTACTAGTGATTCTGTTAAGAAAAAGGGGAAGATTATCTACAAGGGGAGGGGGGATCTGAGTCTATAAATAGTATGTGTAAGCTGGTTCACCCTGATCAGCCATAAGATCCAAATAGTCCATATCGTCAAGTGATAACAACATATGATCAGGCCCACGGCCCAAGCTGATCAGCAAAGCCAAGGACAAGACACCGAGAAACTTGAACCACGACAAGCCTTTGTTCACGCCATTGAGAAGGTACCGAGACCCACCAACCATGCCACAGCTTGCCAGGAGCCTACATACTCGAGTCTGGTGATAAAAGGAAGAAGGACGTTGACCTGCCCTGGAAGAATCGGATAATGCCACTGGATAAGTTGGCGGCGGGTGATTGGGAGACAAGAGATCGGTGAGGTCTTGCTGTAAGGTGGCATCGTAGCTGAAGTCGCTGAAGGTATCCAAGTAGCGCAGTATGTCATGGAATGGGCCAGAAGAGGAGTGGTCTTGGCCTTGTTGTCGTTTCGTGCTTCCAAGTGCCAATGGTGGTGGTGGAGAGCGCCTAGCCTTGAGGGAGGGGGATGGATGATCAGAGATGTTGTGCGAGTCTAGTGTATCCATCTCGTTGTATCCATCCTCGTCTTGCTGTTGGTGTGTGAGGAGATAGTGTCGCTGTTGCAAAAGCCATTCCGAAACGTGGGATTGCGAAGGTGGTTCGATGGTAGGTTTTGAATCAGGGGCAGCGCCAGGCGATGGTGAGTCAGCATGTTGGACCAGTGGCGACGTTGTACGAGTTGTTTCATCTGCTATCGGCGACAATGGGTGCTTTGGTGTTTCCAATAATACCGATTCAGGCTGTTTGTTGCAATATGTCCTTGAGGTTGATGGTGCACCTTTGTGGCCTTTGCTGGGATCTTGTTTATTTGTGTGTCTTTTGCATAAACATTGTGCTGGAGCTGGTTTTGATTGCGATGATGGCATTGGTGACCTCCTTGCTGGCGCTGTGGAAAGTGTAGGCTGTTTCGCTGATGATCGTTTCCTTGCCGACGCGATGGTGGGTTTGGTGGCAGTCGACGGGGGTTGTTGACCTTTTTGTTGTGGTGGCGATTGCTGCTTCTTCTTGATGCTGTTGATGCTGCTGGTATCGACGGATGAGGGTGAAGGAGTATCGGCACCATTAACGTTCCAGGTGGGATCATATACACGTAATCGTTGTTGGTATTCTTGTCGTAACTGCTTGACTCTTCTACGGCGCCGTGATTGTTTGTCCCTAGCTTCTTGTATTGATGGAGATGCCAGTGAGTCGTTGTCCTCGTCTTCGCTAGTGGTTGCAGTGTAATTCGATGATGATGCTGACGATGCTGATGACGGTGGAGATCTTCTGTGCTGATGGTCTGTGGCAATACCAGATGGGTTCTTGAAAGGCTTTTGCTGAGATGTGCTGAAGATAGAAGACATGCGAGACAGAGTAGAAGAGAAGGAAGTCGAGGTGGTAACAGCATTGGCTGGTAAGGATGGTTTTGAAGGAGGAGGAGATACTATGGGGACCATTGTTGAAATGTGGTTCGTTGACAAGAGACGATCCAGTTGATGCTGATGAGTATTGAAGCGCCGTTCCAGAGCTTGTAGTTGCCGATCATCTGGGGCTCCAAATTTGGATAAAACGTTTTCAGTGGTAGAAAGTTCAATGCGAAGGTCGTCCAGTTCCGACTGCAGATAAGACACCTTGGATTGCGCACCACATAGACCTTCTTCCAGTAAACGACACCTTAACCGGACAGTAGCCTTTTGAATCAGTTCACTCTTGGAAGTGGAGTCAGGTTCAGGATCAACAAGAGAGGACACCAATACTTGACCATCTTGGCTTTGGCTTTGCATGGGCGACAAGGAATGGGATGAAGGCTGCATGAGGAGATCCACAAAAAAAGAAGAATGCTATTGGTGTGCTTTTATATAGAGAGCTAACAACTAAGCAAAGAGGAGAGAAAAAAGTGGGTAGCAAAATAGAAGGAGAAGAAAGTGAAAGAGAAGTGAAAAATGAAAATTCAGGCGGAAGGAGTTTAAATAGCCGTAGCCCAGAAATCTAGCCAGGCAAGCTGAAACGCTCATTTCATCACAAGGCCGCTTTCATATGCTTTTTCAATGCACATAGTCTTGACATAGTACCTGACCTCTCCCAATTCTTCTTGATTACGTGCTTCCACACATTAACCATCTCACGTGCCTTTGAATCATCGCCACCCACCTCAGTTTCCTTCGCAAGGTTTAGAGTTCGATCTACTCCCGGATCCAATAACAACTACCTTTATCCGTATCAAAAGTCAGGGCAAGTATACGAGGATGATACCTTAGTGACAAACTTTATAAAACGCTTTAACTTATGGCTAAGCTTGTCGTCCCTTGGAGCGAGCGGCCGAGGCGGAGTTTAAAATGTCGAAAAAAGTGTATTCCCGAAAAACGCCCAATTGTATTCTACCTCTTCCTTCCTCTCTCTTTTATCTCCTTTTCCCTTTTTGAACCATACGATGTCTTTACCTTATGGAACAAAAGTTCCTTCTCGTGACACCACGGTCATTACTAGGTTGCTGGGAATCATTGGAAACATACCACTCAGCTCGACAATCACCACAAGCTCTGTGCGACGAAGTCTCTTGGTTGACTGATCTTCCCTTGTGGTATTGATTACTGTGTAAGTCACTCTCTCGTTAAATGAACTTCGCTGACCCACTTTACTTTTTATATGACCGACATTGTAGAGTTTCATGTGCACCTATTTGGCT
Source organism: Absidia glauca (assembly GCA_900079185.1). Classification (NCBI taxonomy): domain Eukaryota; kingdom Fungi; phylum Mucoromycota; class Mucoromycetes; order Mucorales; family Cunninghamellaceae; genus Absidia; species Absidia glauca. The sequence continues at coordinate 57,306 of LT554554.1, forward strand.
CTCCTTGTAGTGGACGAACTGATCAAGTGGTTATGTCAAGGTAGAAGCAATGACTACACTGAACAACATGCTTACTCAGTCTACTTGTTTATCTTTGTAGGAACTATAGACTCAGAAAAGATCAACAACATTTATACGGGAACTAGCTTATATGATCAGGTTATAGCAGGCGGCCTCAGAACAACAGAATAGGAACAAGCGGCTATAGGGCTAACGACAAGAGGACTATCTGCGTGTGGTGAGCATCATCATGGACATTGTTTACTTTCCATTCAATCTAGAACCAACAACTGATCAACAAGATGGCAATACCGAGGATGATAGAATGGAAACAACTGGTGACAGGACTATTCAGGAACGGATTAATCACTTTTTGGTAGGTGTGGTAACCATGTTAGAATAGGGAAAATCAACTTTACACTCAGTAGTATTAGATCATAGACTAGATTGCTAGATTGTATATGGAATAAAAAGTTGAACTCTTTAAGGTATGACTTTTGGATGTCTGGGTTTGGTTTGTATCAAGCGATCTCAAGAAGTATTTACTTCTTTGAAAAGTATCGGAGTCTGAAATTGAACGCTGACGGCGGGAGTCAAAAGGGCAGGGGAGGTTTTTTTATTTGTTCTTCTTTCCCACTTTATCACCAACATGGCTCGTGGAGCTCAAAAGGAACAAGCAAGGTAACTAACTATACTATCTACAATGAACAAAGACATGAAACTCAACACATTCAATATGACTTGACTTGAATAGACAAAAGGCTCAAAAGGAAGCTGCCAAAAGAAAGGGTGGTGTATCTCAATTGGGTGCACGACAAGCTGGATTACAGGTAACCAAGGTGGAAGGAGCAAAAAGATGTCAATTCTCAGTATCGTTGCTATCGATTTATTAGATAAAGTGCGCCACCTGCATGTCTCAAATGGCGAACTACAAACTCTTAGTACAACACATGGAGGTAGGATAGAAATGGAACAAATGAGTGGGTTGTCAAGGCACTTATCTGGATTACTCGTGTAGGCGAAACATCCCAAGGACAAGATCCCGACCGAAGAAAGCTTCTCTGCTTGATGATTGGCATACGAACTACTTTTACAAGAACAACCCATCAACATGATTAACCAGGCAGTCAATAATAAAAGATCTACTCTTGGGGACCCTTCCTACACCAACCCTATTTGACTTTGGTCCGGTCATAGTGATGCCTCGCCTCGGGCCCCATTGATGACCACGGCGCGGGATTTGAACTGTGATCTACTTTTTTTTTTTCTCTCTTTTTGCCCCTCCACTTTTTAAAAGTCCTATCTGTCCCTCTTTTTACATTTGCTCCTCTTTTACTTTCATTGTCCTTTACATACCCTCTCTACTGCGTAACTCGTCCTCTTGATATTTCTTCTTGGTTTGCGTAAGAAGGGAACGGTGCTAATAAACATCTGTGTTGTATCACTAACTCTTATCTAGCCCTTATGTTTCTTCTTCGCCAACTAGAGACCTTTGTACGGACAACGCTTTCCACCACGAGCGACTACCTCTTCACCACTGACAACAATGGACCGAAATTGCCGCCACCACCACCGTCGAAGCCTAATGATCAACCTACAAAAGCCAACAAGCCGACCGAAGAAGAACCAGAACAAGGACCACAACAACTTCATATGCCGACCTATGCAGGACTAGAGCGGTACAAACTTTTAAGCATGCTTGGAGAGTAAGTAACCATCCTTAAATGTCATGTAGTACTCACGTTTTCCCATTAACATTCCCTCTTGTACAATGATAGTGGCGCCTTTTCGACGGTGTTCAAGGCTTTGGATCACAACACCAACGAAACAGTTGCCATAAAGGTGGTACGGAAACTGGAAATGAACTCTGGCCAAGTAAGTGTTGGTTAAACAAGGTCATGGGGTGATGGTGGTTGAAAGAAGCTTATTTGATCTGATGATCTTCTTATCTTCAAATAACAGAGATCGAGCATCCTCAAGGAGGTCCAATTGATGCGCTCATTCCAACATGCTTCCATCGTCTCTCTGCTTGACTTTATCGAAACACAACATGTAAGTTGGGGACAATGCATGAGTAGATGTGTATCACTAACATTGACTTCATAGTTCTACTTCCTTGTATTGGAGTTATGCGAAGGCGGGGAACTCTTCCATCAGATTGTCCATCTCACCTACTTTAGTGAAGACCTTGCTCGGCACTGTATTTGGCAAGTTGCCGAAGGTATTCGCTATCTGCATGAAGAGAAAGGGGTTGTCCATAGGTAAGAAACGAGCATAGCGCTATTATTAGAGTTTGCCATTGTTCCTGTTAATGGGACGGGCTGGGGCTGGGTATCATTAACATATGATATGCTTCTAACTATAGGGACATCAAGCCCGAGAACATTCTATTTGAACCGATCCCCTTTATGGAACACCATGGGCCTAAACCTCCGCTACAACAAGAGGGCCATGGCGACAAAGCGAAGGTGGACGAAGGTGGATTCATCAGCAATCATGGAGGTGGTGGCATTGGGAAGGTCAAGATCGCTGATTTCGGATTATCCAAGGTGCTATGGGATCGACAAACAAGAACACCATGTGGGACCCTGGACTATCTCGCACCTGAAGTCATCAAAGATGGTCGCTACTCTATCTCCATTGACATCTGGGCGCTGGGATGCGTGCTTTACACTCTCTTGTGCGGCTTCCCCCCTTTCTACGACGACTCGGTGGACATTTTGACAGAAAAGATCATTCAGGGCAGCTACTCATTTATGGCTCCATGGTGGGATGCGGTGTCGGACGATGCAAAGGACCTGGTCTCTCATGCACTGTGTTTGGACCCAAACGATCGATACTCTATTCATGAATTTATGCAACATCCGTGGATGCTCAACCAGGTAAACAAAAGATTGTCATATAAACAAAAGGATCAATCGATTCGAGATGAAGTGCTTGATCCATCTATTGACTTTACTTGTTTGTTTGTTTGTATCCGCAGGCAACCAATTCTGGCCATGAACCCTTAATGTTGGCTGTTAATCCTATGGCCACCCATACTACCCTCGTCAGCAATCCACGGGACATTCCATGTGCCAGCAAACTCAACGCCTTGCCATATGAACTACATAGAAAATATGAAGAGCGGATCTACCGAGATGGAAATCAGATCATGGACCACCTCATTTTTGGACACCCCCTGAATCATGATGTAGCCTCCTCCTCCGACGATGATGATGATGATCAATGTGAAATTGATATTGGCGACAGTGGCGACGATGACAGCTTAGATGCCACACCACCGGACGATACTGCAATCATCAATTCTGTGGCCTCCGCCAAAGATCAGCGCCCTTCCGCCCAACACTGCCACCAACGCAAAAGCAAGACTCCTTTACAGATCCCATTCAACACCACACGCAACAATGGTAGCTCCGATGAATCCGGCTCGCCCCCTTCTCTCACATATAATCGACACATTCATGCCTCTTCGCCCATGTCCATCAAACTGAAGAAAACAAGGAACTCAACGCCACGCCCAATGACCCTACCTACTCTGAACTTGGACAAGGCATCTCTTCTGGAAAGACGTAAAGGAAGAAATAATCGGTGTACCCTCTTTGTTTGATTTCCCCTAGCTTATAGAATCGTTACCGTCCTTATTGCCCTTAGTTTAGCTTTGTTGTCTTTATACCTAACCATCTCTTTCCAGTTTCACATTCTACCTATTACAATAAACAGTCGTTTTACCACGCAGATGATACTAATAGATCGATGGGTCAACTGGCTCGAAAGAAACAATAGTGACAGAGTGATGATATGGTGATCTTCGGTTGATCCCATTGCCCGTCCAGAAAATTCCTCCTCATGCTCCCTGCCAACCAAATATTCAAACTCCGGTTCTCGTTACAAGATTCACTTTTCCTATCGGTCCTTTTCCTTGCTTCTTCTTTGCTTCTTCATCACTTTTTTCTTTCCGTCGACATTGGTACTGTACCATGAAAGACTCACCCTCCATACAACGACCATGAACGACAAGCGCAGGGTAACCCTCTCCTTCTCACCTTCTTGTCCATCTTTTGTCTTACCATGACCAGCATTTGTCCTTTGCGTCATTGCTCCTTTTTTTCTTAGAAAATCGAATGGGGTGGCAACGGATATAGACTCTCTGGCACCAGAACTGTATAGACATATGGTGAGATCAGCGATTGGACGCAAGGGATAACGAAAAACATGGGCACTTACTTTTCCATTGTAGATTCTGTAGCCATTGCACTTTTGAAAAGCATCATTCCTTAGCTCACTCTTTTTAGGCACTACCACTAATCCTTTTGGCACCGCTGATCAGCTCTCCCCTCCTTAATTCCGTAGCTCATTTCACTAGATTAGTCACTCCATAGCAAGTCCTACCTCTAGCTTAACCATTGTCTCATCAAGTCAATAAAGTGTGCTTAATATCATCCCCATGACTTTTTCTTTTGAATATGTTCCTGTCTTCTTGGAAGCTCTGATATGCAAGTGCGCCAAGTCTTGACCGATTGCTCTGCGCATGAGAATTTGAAAATGGCCAGGGGTGAAATAATGTGTGCGGGGCGGCCTTTGAACACATTTGACTTTTTTAGAAAATTTACGATTGCCAGTTGTAAAATGTTTGTAACAAAGTGCCTTGTTTTTCAAAACCGAGATGGATAACCCATTTTCAAATTTCACATGAGACAGGGTGAGTTGTGTATCTATTGAATGATACCAAACTTGAAATATCTCTGTATTGTATGCTTCACTGAACTCTCCACTAAGCCCCCAAACAGCAGCTGATTCTAGTGGCCCCAAAGTCAGTAATTTATCCACCTAAACCAAACACTCTAGGTATCATTCGGTAGATACAAAGCACATCTTTCTTCATGTAAAATTTGACGTAAGGTTTATTAACTCTTTCAATAGACAATTCGTGCCCAACAAAAAGTGACACTTTTTATGGGACATTGTCCATCCTTTTTTTTCAAAAGCGGGGTTTGAAAAATGCGACCAACTTCTTGAATCAGAGGATGTCAGGAACACATGGTGCTTCTGTAGACAAAGGTCAAAAGGCAAAGTAGTCAAGTAAAAAAGTAAAATTTGTTCATTTATACACTTGTCAAGGAGTGAAATCCATATTGTACACAAAATTCAAGTCAAATCAGAGCAACAGCAGCGGAGTCTCTGCTTCTTCGCTCAAGTTTGGCCCTAGGAATCGAGACAGTGGTCATCGAATTGGTTTCAAGTAATTTTTATTGAGTGATGAGGTTATAATTAAGCTATATGGGGGGGGGGGGAGGTGAAGACGCTGCAAAAGTATGTATGTACTGGACTTGGAATGCCTAACCTATTGCCTTGACCAAGAGAATGAAGGAGGGGAGAGCTTGTCGGCGGTGCCAAAAGGGTTTGTGGTAGTGGGCAAAGGGGAATAGGCAAACGAGTAGTGATTTTAAGCAGTGCAATGGCCACAGAATCTACAATGGAAAAGTGAGTGTACCTAAAAAATTGAGAGGGTTTCCCAACGTTTTTCGTAATCCCTTGCGTCAAATCCCTGATCTAACCATATGTCCATTCAGTTCTAGTGCCAGAGAGTTTATATCCGTTGCCATCCCATTCGATTGTCTAAGAAAAAAAGGAGCAATGACGCAAAAGACAAATGTTGGTAAGACAAAAGATGGACAAGAAGGTGAGAAGGAGAGGGTTACCCTGCGCTTGTCGTTCATAGTCGTTGTATGGAGGGTGAGTCTTTCATGGTACAGTACCAATGTCGACGGAAAGAAAAAAGTGATGAAGAAGCAAAGAAGAAGCAAGGAAAAGGACCGATAGGAAAAGTGAATCTTGTAACGAGAACCGGAGTTTGAAACTCAGTGGCAGCAGCAAATCAACCGATTGAGTGAGAAGATAGTTATTCATGCCTGGTTAACTATGTGCCCACTACGCCTAACCCCATTGCATCCCAAAAGCGGTCATTTCCTGACACCAGCGTAAAATGCCTATGGGGAAAGCCCATAATGCGTGCACATGGGTGCTAAAAATCAAGGTACGGGAACCACCCCAAGTTTTTTACCCTGTATAATCGCCGCATGAATCGGCGTTTGAACATGTAAACCTCCTATACCCCAAAGATTTCAGGTGTGAGAGGGACGATGAACCTTTAGTCTACGTTCAAACGAGGGATTGATGTAATCATTTGTAGCATATGTCCAAAATGTCAATAGATGTAGTAACATGATTAACATGATCAGGTTATACGCTAAAAAAAGATCAACACCATAGTAACATGATACGGAAAGACGTCGCGGAGTATAAAACCCTCGTCCATCGCTTTGAGAATCACGTGGAGTAAGTCAGTCTATAAGATTGATCTGAAATACATACACATGGCAACTTCTCACAAGACCAGATTCTGCCAAACCAAAGTCCCTTTGCCTAGAAGAGTCGACATGATATGATGTGTATGTTTTTATACCGCATTTTGACTCATGTAATGTTGCCCTGTTTCCCCGCAAATCAAGCCCTTCCATCCCACAGCCCGACCACTATGGTGTAACTTTCTATCCCTAGCTACCCTGATGGTTTCTAAGACGATCAAGATGATAAGGCAATAGAATTATAAGAAGACTTTAATACAGATGATAGCATAGACCTAACAGACTAGAGGGATAAGGGGTGATTCAAAAGTCTATTCTAGTTCTTGTTGGAGAGGACAAACTTGTAAGCAAGGACACCGACAACGGCAAGAGCAGGGATGATCACACGGAGAGCACTTAAATGAGATGGACGATTGAGTATCGATGCCCATATCTGATCGTATCCCATTTCATTAGACTACTTACGATCCAGAAGGCTTTTCTTCAGGAAGTTCTCCAGCACGGATAGGATCAAACTTGTGGTTGTCAACACGAGACTATGATAAAAGAAGGCAAAACCCATTTGTCATTGATTCAGAGGCCGATTTCTTCTGTCTTGTCTCACTTACAGCAGCGTCCAATTCACCAATATGATACTTTTCCAAGATTTCACGAGCTTCATCGGAGTGACCAATGTCTTCAAAAGATTCAGTGGCGTCCTTACCTATCAAGTCATACGAAGATTAGTCTCGCGAAACGACTCCCTCAACACATGTAAAAGTAAAACGCAATGTCTTACCAGCTTCGTCAAGTAAGACTTCTTCACCACCGGGATGCTATTATGGAAGCAATGTTAAAAGAGGATGAGGTAACAAAGAAGGTGAGTAGGGATTTCATCGCCTATAATGAAGATAACAAATAGTTGTGCCTATTGATACTTACTTCAAGAACGAATTCGGTGATATCGTAGACCTTGTTGTGAATCACAACCCAGAGGTCTCCGCGGGTTTGGTGAGCATTGACATCAGCAGTAGAGTATACTTTGGACATATTTTATAGAGTAGGGGGTGATGGGAAAATGTAAGAAAAGAAAGTTAAAGAGAAGGAAAGAAAACAAATTCATAGGGAGCAGGGACATATGGAAAAAAAAAAGATTTCCAAACTCCGCCGTTTTGCGCTCGGCGCACTCGGCTTCCAATTTTTTGCCAACACTCGGGCATTCTCTTTAGGCAAAAGGCCCGAAACCTCCGGGCCAATTGCATTCTCCTGCTTTTATTCGATGGCGGGGTAGATGCTTGACTGGACAGTGGTTGTCTGTGCCAACTATCTGCATGCTATCTTCAGGAAATGGGTACTGAGCACTGGGATAGAAAGCTCATTGGAGTGCTCATGCTGCCATGCTGTATGCAATAAGGCCCTCACTTTTTTCACTTTTCCCCATCGTATCTGAGTTCGTCGATCCCTTCTGTTTCGTATGTTTGGTCGCAATCGATTGACTTGAAGGTGCTTGCTCAACTGCTGGCCAAATATCCCTCGTTATTCTGTTGGTCATAGCACTAGATTAGCATGTCAGGTACATATGTATCATTCCACTACCGAAACCTTTAGCTGGAGGGTGTGTCCTTCGTACCGCCCACCCATTAAGTGATTTACACCGTCGCTGGGATTTGAAACGCCGATTGTGGCTACAAGAATTACTTTTCGCTCAATCCTATTCATTGCTTCTTCTTTGCTTCTCCACCACTTTTATTTTTCCCTCGACATTTTTACGACACACTACGAACAATGACGATTACGACGAAAGGCGAACGACAACGAACGAACGGTAAGACTCCCCTGCCCTGCATCCTGTTCATCTCTTGCTTACCATGACTAACAATTACCTTTTACAATATTCATTTTTCTTTCGACTTTCGATTCGCTACGACGATGAAGACGGCGATAACGAAGATGACTACTCGATCACTGCCTTAGATCACTTGTTAAGGCTCTTTTAAAAACTTTTGAATGTAAAACATGGGGAATCCTTGATTTTTATTTTTTATTTTTTAGTGCACCCTCCTTTCCATGATAGATTCCCTAGCCATTGTACTTGTCAAGTGCCCCCCCCCAGTCCTTGGCCCAGTCTGTGCGCACACTAGCACTGATACTTTTAGCACCGCTGGCCGGCTCCCCCCTTCTTCATTCCGTAGCCCATTACCCTAGATTAGTCACTCCATGGAAAGTCCTACATGTAGCTTAACCATAATCTTACCCAGTCAATAAAACCTACTTGAAACCATCTCCATGGCTTTACTCTTTCGAATATGCTCCAGTCATCTTGAAAACCCTGACATGCAGCAGTGAGTCAAATTTTGAAAACTTGCAACACACATGGGAGGGTGAAAAAGGCGGGGTGCGAAATAAAGCGACTTTTTTATCAGAAACTTTACGATTTCCAGTTGTACTGTACATTTTTGGGACGAATTGCCTTGTCTTTCAAAACCGAGATGGATGACGCATCTTCAATTTCCACATAGAGCAAGGTGAAATGCATATCTACCGAAGGATACCAAATTGAAGTATGCGCTTGCTGTTTGCCTCTTTAAAGCCAATACTGAGCCCCCAAACAGCGACTGATTCTAGTAGTTTATTGAGTGAATGAGTATGCTTTATTGAGTGAATGAAACTATAATTGAGCTATATGTCCAAGTGTTTAGGGGCGAGAATGACTTGCTATGGAGGAACTAATGTAGTGTATTGGCGATGGGAGTGGAGGAGGGGAGAGCAGACTAACGGTTTCAAAAGCATCAGGTGTAATGGACACAGGGATCTGGCCAAAGGATAATGCATTTCAGCAGTGCACTGGCTATGGAATCTACTATTGGTGAGGTGAGTGCACGAAAAACAAAATTCAAGGGTCACCCTCTGTTTTTCATGATTAAAAATTTCAAAACACCCTTATTTTGTGATATAAAGCAGTGGCCGAGCCGTCATCGTCGTCATCTTCTTCGTTATCGTCGTCGGCATCGTCGTAGCTGATATAAAAGTCGAACACAAAATGTTGGTCATGGTCAGCTAAAAGATTAGCAAGGCACTGAGAGCTAAGATGCTGAGATGAGGGATGAGTAATCGTTCGTTCGTTCGGAGGGAGTTCGTTAGTTCGTTGGGAGAGGGAGGAGGAGACGGGGGAAGGAAAGGGGCAATGTAAATGACGAGGGAAAAATGACGAGGGGAAGAAGAAGCAAAGGAAAGGATACGTGGGGAAAAACTCATACTCATTACAATTTTCAATCTCCGCCGTGCCTAGCTTTAGCCCTACGAATGAGAAATGGCTCACCATGTAGAAAAGATTTCACCTTTGGGACAATCCAATAGTAGGAATCTAAAGGTACATGACAGCAGACTCCGTACAGAAAAAGCTCACTAATCAAATCTACCTACGCTTGGAAATATCACAAGAAGTTCCGTTACCCCGTTAATTTAGCCCTGAGTTATTCACCACTATAAGTCACTTCGGGATGAGACTAGAAGAGCCCCAATGGTGCGCACATGATCATATACCATGGCAGAATCAGTCTATTAAAGGGGAGCTCATTGCAATGCGCACTTCAGCTGCAATGGCATTTGTGAATTCTGAATGGACTTTTGCTGTTTTTCAGCCTTTTGGAAAACTCCACCAGAAAAAGTTGAGAACCTTTCTCAGGTTTTTATTTTGGTTTCGAAAACTTTTTTTCCAAATCATCATGGTGCTGGATGGTGTCATGAGCCTACTAGATGAAATGCCTTCAAACTTGAACGGTTGAAGAATCACGTAAGGGGGTGTGTGTATAAAAGGGGGAAGTGGGTGTGTGTGTATGTGTGTGTGTGTGTGTGTGTGTGAATGTGTGTGAATGTGTGTGAAT
>LT554554.1:72534-95772 GCA_900079185.1 Absidia glauca
ACTCCGACGCAAAATGCAATTCAAAAAAAATCATTTCGCAAATCTCAGCCGACATCCATCCGTTTGATGAGCTAATGGCGGGAGAATGATGGTATACACTATCAGCTCATTTTCGGAACGGACAGATCAGCTTTTCAATTACATGTTCAGTAGTAACCTGGCGAAATGATCCCCCCGCTTAAGTAAGCCGAGGAATGATCGTATGCTCCCCAATGCCTTCAATGTCCAACACTGTGAGATCTAATGCTGGGCAGAATCGAGCGAAGGAGCGAGTACAACATACATGCCAAAACTCAAGTGCCAAAGTGCATTAGTTCAGTGATAAGCCTAGGACCCCATGACCCTACCACTATAGGAGCGGAGTTTATGCACGCCCTGAGCCTACACTGTGCCTGAGCCCGTCCACACATTTTAAACGCCATTTCCCTTTTTTGGGCGTAAGAAATCACACGTCATGCAATGATATGATACTGATCCTTTCTTTTTTCCTTTCTTTACAACAGGATCCACCTCATATTCCATTTGTACTTTGAACTGCCAGGCTTTGGCTTAGTGTTGTTATGGCGCAACTAGATCAAGGAGCTCTTGCTTCTAAGGGTTGAAATGATGCCGAACAATAACACTTCCCCTTCCCCTTGGCTTATGATATTCATACGTACATACAACTCCATCTTAATAAACGTTTTACATTGTATCCATGCACTTAAAAGTCTGAGTTTTATTGATTGGTACGCTAAAAGCTGGCTACATCTAGGGTTTAAACTACAAGTCTGAGTGAGAATCAGAGGGCTGACAAGTCATGACAAGACTAATCTAGTGTAATAGCCAAAGCGATGAAGGAGATGAGAGCCAGCGGGAGTCCCAAAGGTATCAGTGGCAGAGTCGGCAAAAGGGCAGTGCTCTTCATTAAGGCAATGGCGAGAGAATCTAATATGGAAAGTCAATACAATGAGAAAAAACTTCAAGGGTTTCCCCATGGTGTTCGTAATCCCTGAATTCAAACCTGCCAAGTCGGCATTCCAAGTCCAAGTCCAAGTCCAAGCCCATCCCTTCCTAAAGCCAGAGAGCCGATATTCTTTGTCATTCTGTTGAATCTATTAAGAAAGACAACTAATGACGGAAGAGTTTACGATTAGCAGTGTAAGAGAAAGGGGAACATGAAACTAAGAAGAAGAGGGTTACCCTGCGTTTATCGTTAAAGGTCGCTGTATACAGTTCGTGTCAGAGGCGGTACCATGGCAAAGCCGATGGGAAACAAAAAGTGATGGGGAAGGAAAGAAGATGCAAAGGAAAAGCAGAGGAAGAAAATCGGCCCCTTGTTGGTGAGAGGGCAAATTGGCGGGTTTTGAAAATGTTATAAGTCTCCACTTTTTCCAGAGTAATGCTATTGTAGCAGGAGAAGAATAAAAGTCATATGAAGAAGGAGCCAAGTATACTTTATTGAGTGAATGAGACTATAATTAAGCTATATTTCCAAGTGTAGGGGCAGGAGTGACTTGCCATAGAGTAACTAATGTAGTGTAATAACGTTGGGAATGGAGGAGGGGAGATGGAGGAGGGGAGAGCAGTCTAACCGTTTCAAAAGCATCAAATATGATGGACACAGGGCTCAGACCAAAGGATAGTGCACTTCAGCAGTGCAATGGCTATGGAATCTACTATGGTTGAGGCGAGTGCACGAAAAAAAAAAAATTCAAGGGTTTCCCTCTGTTTTTCATATTTAAAAATTTTAAAACAGCCTTATCTTGTGATATAAAGCAGTGGGCGAGTCGTCATCGTCGTCATCGTCTTTGTTATCGTCGTCGTCATCGTCGTAGCCGATCTAAAAGTTGAAAAGAAAAAGCTGGTCATGGAAGCTAAAAGATTATCGCAAAGTGCTGAGATGAGGTGAGGGTAATCGTTGGTTCGTTCGTTCATTCGGAGAGGGAAGAGGAGGAGGAGGAGGAGGGGGAGGGGCAATGTAAATGATGAGGGGAAAATGACGAGGGAAAAAAAAAGTGATGGCGAGGGGAAGAAGAGACAAAGAAAGGGTTTGGTGGGGAAAAAGTTATACTTATAGGCATTTTCAAACGCCGCCGTGTCTAGGTTTAGGCCTACGAATGAGAAATGGCTCACCATGCAGACAAGATTTCAACCATTAGGATCAGGGTGATCTTAATTTTGCGCACTATAGTGAATTTTGCGGTGATGTGGATATCGGGGTTGGAAAAAATAGGGGGCAAGCGGGGTGATTGTAAAAGTCGACATTGACCCGCCGTTGTCTCTATGAAAGAATAAGTCCCGATCACGGAGTGGCATTCTCTGGGTCGAAGGGCAAACCGAGTCGAAAGGAGCTACATTACCGGTCGTGCGAGTGAGTAATTCTAGTGAAGAGTTGATGTTAGACATTGATAAGTAGGCTAGTGAGGTCAACCCCGATGTCCACATCACCGCAAAGTTCACTATAGTGCACAAAATTCAGGAGTACGCTCGCGGGGTCCTGTCTGAAGGCGGAATTGGAAGTTTGTGGCCAAAAGCGGGGATTGAAATACAGCAAGGCTGTAATCCACCCTGTGCGTCAAGTCAGTCCCTCTTTTCCAAAGCCATTATACTACAATGACGATGGGATATCGGTGCTAGTTTATGATCATTTTCGTTTACTGTTATAAGTGAGATGACAGATGTAGGGCTTATAGATTGCACAGTATGGCGTATCTGTAGTGAATGGACATGTGGGCGCTCTCCTGATGGTCATACCGAGACAGGCGTAAGCGGAGTTTGAATTACGCATGTCTTTAAAAAGAGGTCGATTTCTTTCTCTTTCTTTCCTCTTTCTTCCACCTACTTTTACATTAACCCCAGCTTCAACTTTATTGCAGCAGTACTATGGCTCATAACGCACAACAAGACGACGTGGTGGTGACTCGTGATAACATTCATCATTTGCTGAACAATGACAACAAGGTCAAGGTGGCTGTGGTTGATACGGATGGTGTCCTTCGTGGAAAAGTCATGCACAAGGACAAGTTTCTTCAAATCATTGACGATGGTTTTGGTAAGTATTATGGGGACGGCGGGACGGGAATGCCAAGTGACCATGGTAACGTGTGCGTGTGTTCGTGCTCGTGAGTATGCACCTGGTGTGTGTGTGTGTGGGGTGATCCCTGCCTACATATTCTAATCTCTTTTATCGTTAGGATTCTGCTCTGTGGTATTTGGTTGGGATATACTTGATAAACTGTACTCTACTGATGTGGAATTTGGTGGTGATGATTGTCAATACCCGGATCTACTGGCCAAAGTCGATCTCAATAGCTATCGTCGGATTCCATGGGAGCGCAACATCCCCTTCTTCTTCCTGTATCTGGTCCATCCTACTACCAATGAACCCTTGTACTGTTGCCCTCGTACATGTCTGAAGCAGGCTGTGGATGATTTGAAAGGCATTGGTTTTACCGCTCTATCTGGCGTAGAGTTTGAATTCTTCTGTTTTAAAGGTACGTCATGAAAAGTTTGGGATCGATCGCCTATCTTACATCATTTTGAAATAGAATCGGCTTCGTCAGTGGTTGAAAAGGGGCACACCAATCTCTCTCCTTTGACTGTTGGTATGTGTGGCTATTCTCTCTTGCGGCCGTCCCAGAATCAAGACTTTTACTATAATGCGTTCGATTGGCTGAAAGAATTCAAGGTGGATATGGAAAGCTGGCATACCGAAACGGGACCTGGGGTGTTTGAAGCTGCCATTGCCTACAGGGAAGCTCAAGAATCAGGAGATCGTGCTACTTTATTCAAGACCTCAATGAAACAGATCGCTTTGCAGCATGGTTTTTTGGCTTCATTCATGGCGAAACCGTATCAAGACATGCCCGGCTGCTCTGGACACATGCACTTTAGTCTCAAAAACAAGGATGGGAAGAACGCCTTTGCTATATGGGATGAAGCCGTTGACCAAAGTCATATTCCTAATATGAGTATCACCATGGTCCGCTTCTTGGCTGGTGTGCTTCATGGTCTACCAAGTATTTTGGCTATTCTTGCTCCAACTATTAATAGGTAATAGATGTGTACCGTATACTTTGCCTTTTGATCTGAAAAAGTCTCTTCTTTTAGCTACAAACGCTTGGTGGAGAACTATTGGGCTCCAGTATGTGTGTCATGGGGTATTGAAAACCGACTGGGTGCGGTTCGTGTGATCGTTCCCCCCACCTCATCCAAAAACGCTGCCCGGCTGGAAATGGTAAGTGGTACTCTCTTGCATGATCCGCTTGTTTATTGTTTGTTATTGTTTGATAGAGGGTGTCTGGTGCAGATATCAATCCCCATCTGGCTATGGCTGCTGTTTTGAAATGTGGCTACTGGGGTATCAAATCCAAACAGGACCTTCCGGTGGAAGCGATGGTCGGATCCGTACAACCTATGGGTCAAAGATTGCCTCGAACCTTACAAGAAGCGGTGGTTGCTATGGAAGCCGAAGGATCGGTGGCTCGGACAGTACTTGGAGACGCTTTTGTGAATCATTATGCAAAGACTCGGCATCACGAATGGAACCAATGGCAAAATGCGGTTACTGATTACGAGCGTAGACGATACATGGAGCTAGTTTAGCCTTAGTTTTAGCCTTAGCATTAGAATCAAGGATAGAGAAATAAAGGTTGTGAAGTGAAATGGAGATCGACTTGTCCCTTCTTACCCCTGAATTTGTTTAGCCAATCAGATCGCCGGATTAGAGTTAGCTACCCCACATTATAATCATGCTAGTCCCCTCCAAACAAAACACATTTCGTTTCTTCCTCAATGTAATTCGTTCTTATGCTCCTTTATTATTGATATATAAGTAAGAGGGTAGAGGATAGGGCTGATAATAAGGATGTTTTCGGCAATTACTAGTGGGGATGGGGGGATCGGAGCTCATTTGGATTTCAGTAGACTGCATGTTTTTCGGTTATGCCCGTACTACGAAAGGGGAATGGTTAGTTCACGGCAATGCGCACCTTTCCATGGTGTACCTTTCCGCAATGGTCACTATTACCAAATGATCAGAAAGCAAAAGGTGAGCATGTTAAGTGCATGAAAGGAAAACGACGCCGATTTACTTTTCTTGCCCACTTACCACTGGCCACCAGATAGATTAAGTGGCTGGACAAAGTCGATAGTAGTGATCGTTGATACCAGCATAATAGCAGTGCGGCAGATTCTAGATAGTACTGGTGTAAGAAGGAAAAGAGAAGCGAACAAGTCGAAGGAAAAAGAGAAGAAAAAGTGCAGGCTTGCAGTTCCCTTGCCCCCTTTTTATGGCGTTCTGTTAGAAGAGTTTTTGATCCTTATCGTCACCATCCAGCAACTGCAAAATTTCGGTCAGTTTGATTTTTGGATTTCATACTCCGACTGATGTTACACTTGACCTTTGAAAAAATCTTGTTTGCCATTGCAAAACAAGCCTAGCAGGCTGAGGCTAGGGTTCATGACTTTTAATATCTTGAAACTCCCCATCGCATTCACTTTTATCAGTCTAGGTGCAGGGTGAATAGTGATGGGTGAGTAAGATAGTCGTGTACCCTTTGAAAAAAAAAAAGGATCGCCGCACTGGCCAATAAGAGCGTGAGCCAAGATCCGCCAATGAAGACGTTTCAAACTCCGACTTTTATTTTGGAGTGTGCTTTCATGAAAAGGGGCCAGTTCTTTCTTTCTCCTTCTTCCTCTTTTATTTTTCATCTTATACCCATTCCATAGTTGGTCCCACTACATTTATCTCACTGACACCACGGCACGACTTGCGCATTCCTTCCCTCACTCTATAACCCTTAGTCTACCATTTTTTAGAGTTGGCCAATTTGATAGGTCGACGAAACCACAAGAAGAAGCAACATGACAAGCCCCGATGAAAAACAGTACTTGGAGCAAGAGAAAGCATATGTAAGACGACTGGATAAACGGCTATTGGCGTTTGCAATGTTTGGCAACATGGTCAAGGCCTTGGATAATTCAAATCTTGGTAAGAAAGAAGGACGGAGAATGGACAAGTAAAGGGGCTGACAGACTTTTTCGCTGTACTCGTATAGGGAGTGCCTTTATCAGCGGTATGGAAGAAGAACTGAACATTACAGGCCTACAATACAATTGGATGGGGGTTTTGTTTATGGCTGGCTACTTATCGTAAGGACAAGGATAAAGAGAAGAACTGACATGATACTAACAACAACAAGGGATATACTTTTGATGACACCAATAGGATGCAGATACCCTCGAACATGATGTTATCAAAATACAGGCCCTCGATATACTTGCCTTTCCTAGAGTCGATCTGGTGTATTCTGACGATCTCCATGGCTTGTGTGAACTCGGTCAAAACTGTCTATGTGATTAGGTTTTGCTTAGGACTGGCTGAGGCTGGCTTTTACCCAGGAGTAAGGAACTTTATAGAAGACTAAGGGATGCAGTGTACTAACTCTTCTATTCTCTGATGACTTTAGATTGTCTTTGTGCTCGGTACTTGGTATACAAAAAAGGAACTAGGGAAACGTATGGCTCTATTGCATCTCTGTGGCGCACTAGGTACAGGACTGTCGGGTGTGGTTCAAGCCATCATGTTGAAGACTATGGATAACGTCTGGGGAATCAGTGGGTAAGTGGATGGTTGACCAGTCATGATGTTAATTAACTCTTTATCTTATCAGATGGCGATGGATGTTCCTATTCGACGCTTTGGTTACATCGGTCCTTGCCTGGTTTGGCTACAGCTATCTGCCAGATTATCCTACAACGACAGCCTGGTTAAGTAAATCGGTAATACAACAAAGCCTGATGGCTGGTGATTGAATGGATCTGTCTAATGGCTTATCGTACTTTATGTTTTTGTAGGAAGTGACAATTGCAGCTCAGCGTGGAAATGTAGATATGCGGGATACTTCCAAAGACACGACAAGCCGTTGGGAAAAGTTGAAGGTCTTGGCTGGCAATAGGTACCTTTACCCCTTTGTCTTGGGCTGGGCATCGCTTCATGTTGGCATGGGTGGTTGCTATTTACTTGGTATCGTTGCAAAGAAATCTGGTTATGATGCTGTCACCGCCAATCTATTGACCACTGTAAGTGATTTGAAGAGGAAGGAAAAGGGGGGACTTGATCTAACGGGTTGATTTGTCTAGCCTGATACCCTGATTACGATGGTCGTTAGCTTATGTAATGGGTTCGTAAGTGACCGATTGCAGTCGAGAATCTGGTGCTTACTGGTACCTGCTTCCATTGGCTTATTTGGATGTTTGTAAGTTGCCACTAACAGGAATAGATCGGGTCACGAACTCATCCTTGGTTTGATTCTTATAGACTTTTATCTGCGTTTGTTCAACCCTTTGGATTCCTCTACTTTGCATTCATCATCACGCACGCTGGGCTTGCGTCTACGACTTCGGTAACTAAACGATAACAGAAAAATGTCATATACGTCATACTTATCTATATTCTTACGCCCACAGGTAGTGATGACTTGGGCCAGTGAAATGATTACGACAAACATCGAGCTTCGAGCCATGGCGATAGCAGTAATGAACACCTTCTCTTCTATGCAATGGATCTGGACACCTCTGGTACTTTGGCCTGTGACAGGTATGAAGTTTTGCCACCAAGTCAAGATAACTAACACACGTAATCCTTTTTCTGTATGAATCGATCGACGATGTAGATGCTCCTCGGTATCGTAAGTGGCAAAGGGGAGGGGAAGAGAATGATAGAACAAGATGATAACTGATGATGATTACGTGGTAGATACTGGATTCAGGGCGTCGGTGGTGGCTGAAATCATCTTTTTACTGTCCATGACCTACATCTACTACTTGTATGAAGGGGAAACAAGCAACAATGGTGGTACCAGCGATCGATACGATAGACTTGCGACGGATGAACAAGCAGTAGATGATATAGAACAGGAACCCATAGCTTTGACACATTTACCTGACAATCCATTGATTCAACGTAGCACCAACGAAAAGCAATCATAATAAAGAACGATCAAAATATTTGCCATCTGCAAGCTCATACACATACACAACATCGATGATGTAAAGTTTGAAATTTACTGTCTGTGTAACCCCGCCGAGCTTATTTGACTCTCATCTCTGACTTTTTTTTTTTTTTTTTCCTTTCTTCTTCCTCCTCTTCCCTTTTCTCTTCTCTTTCTATTTTTACTTTTTACCACTCTACATTCCTCCCATACCTGGTGCGTGTTTGCGTGATCGTTTCCTCTTCTCTTCTAGACCTTACATCCTCTAGCCCTTTGACAACTCTCAATTGGTCCATACCCAACGCTTGTTAACATACCACTCTTTACGATCCTCCCCCTCCCCATTCTTTACCTCACCTGATTCCCTTGACGAATGTATCGGCCTACTCGACATCAAACGGACCTTGCCCCGCCAACAACAACAACAGTACCACTTCCAGTACCACAGCCTCCATCACTAGGACCTTCTCTTCGTTTGACTTTACGAAATGACCAACAACATGCACCATCACCATTCCAACAACAACAACAACAACAACAACAACAGCAACAACAACAACAACAACAACAACAACAACAACAGCAACAACAACAACAACAACAACAACAGCAACAGCAACAACAGCAACAACAGCAACAACAGCAACAACAACAACATACCCATCATCATATACAGCCCCAGGCACAACCCCAGGCACAGCAGCAACCCTATCAGTCTACTAACGATACTGGAAACCGGGACGATAGTAGCCTCAACAAGAATGGTAGCTATCCATCTGAGCCAATGACGGATTATCCCCAAGAAGTCACCTGGCTCTTCTTTCGCGACAACCAATGGGTGCCTTTTCAAAACGACAATCATTACAAAATCGAACAGGCGTTTACTTTTGGAGGTAAAGGGTGGACTGTGTGATACAGGGGGGGAGGGAGAGAAGAAAGGCACGATTACTCACTTTTGCTTCTCTGATCAGGGATCTATGTCGATATCAAAGGTAGGCTATAGAAAAGGGGATACAGATCGGACCTGACTCGTTTCTTCTTTCTAGATAGCAACTTCCCGCAACTGAAAAGCATCCGTGTCTTCCCTACAAGATTCTATCTGTCTTATCTTGGAATGAAGTACCGACTAAGCTGCGTTATCCAAGGATGATTCATCTCCTCCACTCTCTTTAGTAACTTTCCCGCCCCGTCCCTCTAATGCCTATCTTACATACTTACTACCTACTTGATTTTTACCGCTCCGCCTCTACTGTACTAGCTAGTTGTCACCCCACATCATCACCCTCTGCATATTACCTACCCATCACCTACCCATATAACTCCCTGTGGTTGACTATACAGCGACATTTGTTAATAGCTTATTTGTTTCTTCTACTACTTTGTATCTGTTTATTTGATTCTGTTTGTACAAATTTGGTCTTCCCATGTAATAAAACACTTGCCAGGCTATAATGGTCTATCTATTTTGATGTACTGTGTGATCCAAAGGTGTCAGAGAAGGGGGGGGGTTCTATAATTATGATACAGAGATAAGGTTGGCGAGCAGAATTACCCTCCAACTCGGGCCATTGATGTAAGTTGCCAGGTAATCAATCGGTCGATCTGCAAAATGTACATTGTAAAGAATTAGCCTGCATCTTCACCAAAGATAAATATGTCCCCGATCTTCTATTGCTGACGGACATAGCATCACTTGCCCGACACAGAGGTCAAATCGGTGAGGTCCCATATCCTTGGTATTAGTGCTGCTTTCCTTAGCCGTCCGAGATCCAGAAAGTCGTGGTTTACTAAGGGGTATAATGATATCGATGACTCCCCAGGGCGCCAAATGGTCTTCTGACCGCCATCACTATGTCCTTGCATGAAAACCGAGAGAGGTGAGATAATCAATGCACACTAATGTTCCCCCCACTCTACTTGATTCATTTACCAGTTCCTTCTACCATCAGTGATGTACAAATCACTGTGTCCGTCATGCCTTACGTGAGATAAAGCGATAGCATGCATGTGGATTTTTTTTTCGAATACGCAATGCTTGTCAGACTGATCGCTTTACCTTGAATTGTCCACTGTCATGTAGGACCCATTGATTTTCAAACTCCGCTTTGGAGGCTATGCTTCAGGCCGTAGTTAGGCTTATGTGTAAATGGCGACGAGTTGTAATGGGAATGACTAAACTGCTGTTAAAACCAAACATTTGGAGATGGATAAAGACGGCAAAGCTGTGAGTGGTTCAAGTAGATTTTTTATTGACTGATTGAGACTATGCTTAAGCTACATGTCCTAGTAGGCGGCAGTGAATACAGGGCTTGTCATGGAATGACTAATCTAGTGTAATGAGCTAAGGGAAAGAAAGGAAGAAAGCAGACCAGTTTATCCAAAGTATCAGTAGTAGTATGTGCTGCCAATGGGCCAAGGGATAGGGCACTTTATCGGTACAATGGCTAGGTAATCTACTATGGACAAGATGAGTACAGAAAAAAAAAATTTCAAGGGTTTCCCCATGTTTTTTACATTTGAAAATTTTAAAAAGGGCCTTTTTAGGCGACATGAAGTAGTGGTGGAGTCGTCATTAGCATCGTCGTCGTCTCTATCGTCGTCGTCATCGTTGTAGCCGATCTAGTGTCAAAAGAAAGAAGAGCGATGCAAAAGGCAAATAGTTAGTAATGGTAAGCAAAAGATGAACATGACGTGAGAAGGGCAGACTTACCGTGCGTTCATTCGTTTGCTCGTTCGTTAGTTCGTTTCGTTCGTTTCGTTCGTTTGTCGTCGTGGAGTAAAGAGAATGACAATGTGGAGGCAAAAAAGTGATGACGAGGGGAAGAAGGAGCAAAATTGAAGGAGGGGTAAAAAAATAATCTTGTATGCTGGTCGGGGTTTGAAATATAGAGTGCGAAAAATTTCGGCCAGCTTTTTGATTTGATTCATGGTGCAGTGTCAATGTCGATGGAAAGAAAAAAGTGATGAAGAAGCAAAGAAGAAGCAAAGAAATGGATTGATGGGAAAAAGCAGTTCTTTGTAGCCACAGTGTGGAGTTGGAAATACAGTGGGCTGCAAATCACCCTCTACGCCAAGTGTCAATCAACAACCTATTGGGCGATTGAGGGGAAATGAGGACGCTGATATGGTCAAGGAGTGATTTTATTTAAAATACATGTGATATAAATGATTGTCTAGAAGTTAATGAGAGGGGGAAGCAAAACATCTATTTTAATCAGCATGATCACTTGCCAATAGAGCCATCAGCACGGAGAGTTTCTATCTTCTTGCTATCATAGCCCAGAACCTTTTCCAGGACTTCGTCAGTATGAGCACCTAGCAAGGGAGGAGGAAGACGGATTTGTTGTTTGAATCCACTATATTTGACAGGGGGACCCACCACCTTGATTTTGCCTGCACGTTCATGTTCGATTTCCTGCACCAAACCACGGGCCTTAAGTTGAGGGTGTTCAAATGTCTGTTGGATGTTGTTGATGGGCGCAAAGGGGAAGCCGGCGCCATTAAGTCGTTCAAGCCAGTAGTCAGTGTTTTCCTTGGTCAGTGTCTCGTTTATCTTGTCGATAAGTTCCCCGCGATGTTGCACCCGATCCTTGTTTGTCTTGAATCGCTCGTCGTCCAACAGATGTGATAAGCCTACCCGGTGGCAGAACTTGACGAATTGTCCATCGTTACCGGCACCGATCATCATGAATGAATCCGCAGTTGGGAAGACTTGGTAAGGGACGATTGAAGGGTGAGAAGTGCCCATGCGCTTAGCTTCACGGCCGCCAATCAGATAGTTCGATGCAATATTTGCCAAGGAAGCCACTTGAGATTCCAGTAAAGAGCAGTCAATGCGTTGGCCTACACCTGTCACTCCACGCTGGATCAATGCGGCAAGAATGGCACCCTTTGCATAAAGCCCAGTTGTCAGATCTGTTATGTAGCAAATGTGTGAGTTGAGCTTGTTTTCACTTTTCAATGGCAATCCTACCTGTAATTGCGACACCTACTTTGACCGGTGCTCCATCTGCTTCCCCAGTGATGTGCATGAGCCCTGCTTCTGCCTAAAAAAGATGAACGGTCAAAACATCGAGTAGATCCCGGTCAATATAAAGCTTACTTCAATTATCACATCGTAACCTGGCCGTTCAGCATAAGGTCCATCCTGACCATATCCTAAAACAAGTTCAGTGTGAGAACTCGACAATAAAGTAACGATGAGGGCGACTTACCAGTGATAGAGGCATAAATCAGCTTGGGATTGATCTTGGCTAGTTCTTCATACCCCAGACCCATCGAATCCAGCTTTCCGGGGAGATAATTTTCCACCAAGATATCAGATTGTCGTACAAGATCGTGGAGTAGCTGACGGCCACCTTCAGATTTCATGTTGACTGTCACCGACTTTTTGTTACGGTTGGCACATAGGAAGTAAGCAGATTCACCATGAGTTGTATCGGTTTCATCCTTATTTTCAGCAAAAGGAGGACCCCACGCCCTAGTATCGTCGCCGCCTTTAGGATGTTCAATCTTGATCACATCAGCCCTATACAAAACAAGATGAGAAAACTGTGGTAAAAGTAACACCCTTTCTTTTCATATAGATACCCGAGATCACCAAGCATCATGGAGCAATAGGGGCCAGCAAGGACGCGGGTTAAATCGAGGACTCGGATGCCTGCCAATGGTCCTGCGTTTCCGACTTGAGTGTGTCCACCAGTTGGAGCAATGTAACCCCGAGTGGCATTCGAGGCCCACTTTGCTTTGTAGATCGTTTGTCGAATAGACGATTGGATGCGCAGGGAAGACAAAAAGTGATGTTGCATTATTGGTGTGGGGTAAGTAACGGAAAGGAAGGAGGAACGGGTAAAAGATTAAAAATGAGAGGGGGCGCCTTTTACTTAAACCCGATTTCACACCCCGACGGACCTTGGGAATTGGGCCATAAAATGACTAAGCATGAAGACAGTGTATCCAATAGAAGGGGTTTGCAGCAAGTTCCCTTCATTCACAAAAAGAAACGAACTATAACACAAGCCGACCTAATGTGGGATGCAGCGCAAAGAGATCCTTTATGTTTCTAACCACAGATGCGAATTGAGGCAACAATTCAGGGGTATGATCTTCATACGCAGTTGACGCTGGTTTCGCCCGCGTGCTGTTGCAGAATCTTGAACAAGTCGAAAACATCCAAGCATTGCCCGAGCAGCCAAAGGCTAACATGAAAATTTAAGCGTGTGAGTACTTTTGACAGCCAAAAATCGGTAGAGCTTCAACAGTCAGTTTCAGAGCATCGAGACAATGCGGATGTTCAAATTGATTTGTCGCAGAAAACCCGAAGGAACCGAGATCCCACTACTGTTGTTCAGGTTTGACTTGGATTTTGTGTACAATAGCTATTCCCTCTATGCCAGCAAACCTCACCTTTGACTTGACTACATTGTTTTTTGAGCTCTATCTACGCAAACACCATGTGTTCCTGACGTCCTCCTGTCCAGAAATCAAAAAGCTGGCCGAAATTTTCCAAACTCCGCTTTCCAAAAAAGGAGTAGCTGTAATTCTTCGCTTATAATGACGGACATTATAAAGTACAGGTCAGTGATAATGCAGAGATGAGGATTCGTGCAACTTACCATCAGCAGCCGAAGCTACTCCATTACCCCTCCTTCTCAGGGAAGTTGGACACCCAGCCTCTCATTTCAAGAGGTGGGATGCCCAAAACGTGCTCTGAAGCTATATAATTAAGCGTACGTGATAAAGAGGGGAAGAAAAGTTAAGACGATGGGAAACGTTGGTGAGCTATGAAGGTAACGTATGCATCAATGTCGTCAATGCCTGCCAGGGGGGATGGCAAGTCTCTTTTTCTTTCCCATTTTCAAGATGGATCAGCATCAAACCCGTACTATCTGTGAGCATTGAGGTCCCGAATCTACTCATGGTGTCAATGTCCGTCCGGTGGGTGACAGGTCTTTTTTTCTTCCCCCTTGCACTCCGTGAAAGTTGTTCCAACGTCGAAATTGTGATCTTTTGACCACCTTTTTTTGTAAGGAGTTGCATATCCCTCAGAACCAAGATGGACAACCCACCGTCAACTTTTACAGGCAGCACGATGCAATGTATATCTATCGACTGATACCCAGAAACAAACACTTTAAAGTTGTATGCCACCGTGAACGCTCCAAGAAGTCCCCACAAAGCGACCAATTGAAGTGGTATCAAAAATGGCAAGTCATCCAAGGAAATCAGGCTTTCTTGGTATCAATCGATAGATAAAACGCACTTCTGAGTCTATGCCAAATTTGAAGTTGTGTTGTCCATCCCGTTCACAAGAAAATAGGCTCCAAAAAAAGTAAGATTTTTCCATGGTCTGTCTTTTCTTAAAACTAATCAACTAAAAACTAGATTTACGCTAAGAAAAGGGTGGATCATCTTCCATGAAAAGTGTCACTTTTTGTTGGGACATGGATTTTCTCGTAAAAGAATTAACAAACCTTACTCCAAGCTTTACTTGCAAAAAGTATTTCTTCGCATCTAACGAAGGATGCCAAGTACCGGGGTTTGGTGGGTGAAGTGCCTATATTGAGACCACTGGAACCAGTCGCTGTTTTTGGGTTTAGTGTATGATAGTGTTCAGAGAAGCATACAACACAGATATGCTTCAAGTTTGGTATCGTTCAATAGATATGCATTCCATCTTGTTCCATGTGGATTTTGACGGTGAGTTATCCATCTCGGTTTTGAAAACCAGGGCAACTTGTCACAAAAATTGGCAACTGGAAATCGAAAGTCTAAAAAAAAAAGTCAAGCCGCCCGCTCACTTTATTTGAAACGCCGCTTTCTTAGATTTTCATGTGCGTTGCAAAGTTTTAACGATGACTAGAACCTGATCATAAGAGTGAAGTCTTGAAGATGGTTTTTCAAATAGGTTTATAGGTTTTTATTGACTGGATGAGACTATGGCTAAGCTAAATGTAGGACTTGCCGTGGAGTAGCTAGTCTAAGGTAATGAGCTATGGAATGAAGAAAGGGAGAGCTGGTCAGCGATGTTAAAAGTATCGGTGGTAGTGTGCATACGGACTGATTTAAGGAATGGGATGATTCACAAGTACATTGTCTACAGAATCGACAAAGGAAAGAATGCACCCCCCCCCCAAAAAAAAGTGAGGGTTTCCCCATCCTTTGAGCCCCTTACCTAAACCAAGTCCATGTCCATCCAGCCCGGGTGATAGAGAGCCTATATCCATTGCATCCCATTCGATCTACCATGAAAAAATGAGCAATGATACAAAAGGTAAATGTTAGTCCTGGTAATGGCAAGATGGACAAGATGGTGAGAAGGAGAGAGTTACCCGGCATTAGTCGATCAAGGTCGTTGTAAAGAGGGTGATTCGTTCGTTGTGCTGTGCCAATGTTGATGGAAATAAAAAAGTGATGAAGGAGCAAAGAAGCAATGAAATGGATAGACGGAAAGTGTACTTCTTTTGCAGCCATAAGCGGAGGTTGAATAATATCGGCGTGCATGAATTCTTGAAACTTACCCAGCCAATCAGCATGCTTCTGGTTGAACGCCTTCTTTTAGACAACCGTTCGACAGTATTGGTATGATCGAAGAAGTGGAGACCTGGTATGCTGCATGATGCCGCCAAATGTTCTTTTACGATGACCAAGCATACGGTTCGCCTCGGCCAAGGGCCCAGTGGGGACTTTTAATGGGTCTTTCAGGGTGACCAGGGGTTCCTAAGTGAGAATAGTGTTGATATCATACAAAGGCTATCGAGATTATGGCATGAAGACTACATGGAAGACACAAGATTTATATAAAACATGATGAGAGACGGTAAAGCTACTAATTTCGGACTATGATACACTATACTAAAATGGTGATGATTTCAGTTTCGGTGAGCACCATCAAGACCCCGTCCAGGACCAGTTGTACACCTAGAATATCAACATCATGGCCTTGAGTCAGATCAATCAACGTTTGCTTTTCCACTAGTCGTTTGTCCCCATGGCGATAATAGATGTAGCAATTTCGGCTGCTTTCGATGATGGTGATAAAGTTCAGGTGAGGATCATGTCGTACAAATCGGCTGTCGCGCTTGGATGCTTGGACAAAGGCAAAGGCATCAAAAGTAGCAGTGTGATTCAAAGCAAGAGATTGTTGTTGGTTATTGTTTCCTGTTGTTGACCAAGAGTATAAGAGTCCATCTACATCCGATTTGCATACAATGGATGGAGGTAAAGTGCCTTGAAAATGATGTTGATGGTGAGTCGAGGGCGATTGGAAGGAGTTGCTGAGCCATTCTTGACCACCCGAGGTGATTTCTTGAGTACAGTTCCCGTTAGCATCAAAGATTTCCAATATGAGAGGGTGACCACGTTCATCCACGTCTTCATCCATATCTGTAGCAGCAGGGTGAGTTGCCATCAAAGGACCAGTATCAGTGGCAGGGTCCGAGGTGAATCTTTCCAGCTGGGTGGCGATTTCTTGTAGCTTTGCCTTGTCGACGGTTTCCAACACACCATCATCCTGTTCAAATATATGCGGCCAGCGGGATCGTTCATCATGCTTGACAAGAAAGAGGGAGAGAAGGCCAGAGGGTTCGATTGTCCATGTTGATTCGTCGACGTTGATTGTTGTCCACCATTTTCGATAGGGGAAAGAGAATTCAGCTTCTTGAGCACGCACAATCAACATGAGATGGTCTCGGGTAAATTGACAACTGATGGCTGATGATGGTGTTCCGGCTGGTAATTCAAACTGTATAGTAATATCAGATCCATCCTGAGTCCACTGGTATTGAGTTGCTGGTGCTGGTGCTGGTGCTGTTGGTGCCGCCTCCATAAGATCATCGTCACCATCCTTTTCTAAACACGGATAGATTGTCGTATATCTTGATTCGCTTCCATAGATGCATTGATCGCCATCTGCAGTGATAGCACAGTACACCGGAACTTCGGGTCCTTGTTGAATGTGTCGAATAGTCAGTAATGATGATGGATTTGTTGCTGCCGTTGTTGATGTTGGTACGTCCATTTCCATAGCGGTGATGTTGAAGACGGTTTTCTTGGATGCTGCACGACTAGAGACCACCATGACAATCTTTGTGTTGATTCGTCTTGCTGCCAAAAGGACACATGGTACAGGACATATGCCTTCCTTCCCTTCACCTTCGAATTGCACGTGCGCCAATACAGTACCAGCCATTCGCCCGCGGTCTATTTGCTCCACACCAAGAAGCTCGATATCGCCAACACCATTAGCAGCCAGTACAAGTTCGGGGCCAAGTGTGATCAATGATGGATACTCCGGGCACAGAGGGACTGTTTGATCGGGTTGAGTATAGTTGGGAATGCCACCTCCAATAGGCTGAGTCAGACTGGAAACAGGACTGAATCGGGTTGATCGATCCACCTACACAAGCAAGCAACAGGACAACTGAAAAGTTGAGTACAAACAGATACATACATCACTAGGAATACTATACCTTATCAAAAGTGACAGCATGAACAGTGTAATCTTCATCCACAAAGTAGGCCAAACCAATATCGTTATCCAAGGGACAACCAAACGTCAAGTGATTAAACCGGACTCGTGCTTGTAGTTCCCTAAAGCCCAAGCGATTGTTGTGTTGTTGACCTTCACGCGCGACGTCCAGATGGCCAGAAGGAAGTGCTTGCCTTATCACAGACTCGGATTCGGGAAAAGGTTGGAGTTTGTAGCTTTCAAAGTTGGCATTGATGTGTGTTGAATTGACTGTGAGTCGATCTTGTATCTTTTGTTTTGACATTGTGAAAGAAAAGAGTTTGCTTCGCCAGCATGCAAATTTTCATTTAAAGAGCGGAAAAATGCGGAGTTTGAATTGAAAAAGTGATACATATGAAACCACGAACCAAAACCAAATGCTTTTCTACCCCCTTCTCTTCTCCAATTTGCATTAGCGACTTCCACCAATGTCTATACGGGCGTATCTGGATGAACAATTGAATGACCCATCTAATGTCAACACGAATACACTAGAAGCTCTCTTGGAACAAGAACTCAAGAAAGAAGAAACTCTTCAACAGCAAGTAATGGACGGCATACAAAAAACAAACTCACGAAGCAGCTAACGACTTTTTTCTTCCTTCCGTTGTAATGTAGCTAGAAGAAGCCAAGAATAAGGCCAATCACACAGTACAACATTCACTGCAAAAGATCCTATCCGACAAGTCCTCGCTTGACCATCTCTATGTTGCCTTGACCACGACCAGAAATGAACTGACCCAAGTGCGCAAAGACCATCAACTCGATAAAGAGCCCACCAGCGACTATGACAAGTTTATACAAACCATTGGCGATCTGGAGCATAAATTACGGATACTTGACAGCGCCACTTCTTACATCAAGGCTCTCCATGTGACCTCTCATCTATGGTGGGTAGCCAACGTGCCCTGACAATACGTGAGATTGCTCTCTGACCACTATGCTCTAACACACACTCTTTTCTCATGTGACATATAGGACAGAGTCCTTGAAATACGTGGAATCCAACCATTCACTGGCAGTACAGAAGTATATACAGCTGTTAAAGTTTATCCAACTGGTATGTGCTCAAGACTCTGTGCGGTATGGCTCATTTGTTGATCTGGGGGTGTACCTGAAGAAATGTCAAATGGAGTTATGGAACAAGCTGAATGTAGCCTTCACAAGGTAAGAAGACTATTGATATCATGTCATTTACCCTTACTAAACAAGAGACTTTATTATTAGCGACTTTCGATCTTCTTTGGCGACTCTCGATTGGCCAAATGCTCTCCATCCACCATACGGACCTCAAATCAAGCCAAAGCTCGAAGCACTAGAAAATGGATTCCGGCATTTGCTGTTACTGGAGGAACCGTAAGTAAACTGAAAAGTGGGTACCGTGGAACTAACCATTCTCTTATTTGTATCAGAACTGAAGGGAGCAGATCACCGTCTATTGTATTACCCATTCACCTTTTGCTTGAACCCATATCCCTACGATTCAAGTTTCACTTTGAAGGCTCAAGACCGACCAATCGAATGGACAAGGTAACGTAGTATATAGCTGGAAATCTCATCCACTCAACCATCTGTGTATTATTTGTAGCCCGAATGGTACTTGAAGCATGTCAAGAATCAGATCTCAGCGCACATTCCATTCATCATGACTACGATCCAACCTATAGTCGATGATGTGTTCGATAAAAATCAACAACCGGTATCAGCTAAAAACTACTTTATCGACGGATTGCTGGTGGACGTTATACGCAAAGTGACTCGGACTATACCCAAACTTATCAGCCAACCGAACTTGCTTAGTCACACTATCCACGAATTGCTTCAGTTTGATCAATCTCTTCAAGACGACTTTGGATTTGTGCCTCCACCTTCTTTAGAAATGATCCAAGACAACAACACTTCTCCGCTCCAGGGCCAAGTAGCTGACATTGTATTAAGTAATCCAACATGGTTTGAAGCCTGGTTTGAAGCTGAACGCCGATGTAAGTAACAATGGATCAGAAGGGGAGAAGGTACTAAATTGATCATCCACTCTTATAGTTGCTCAGGTGCGTTACGACGATATTGCGACCGACACTCAGGCTTTCGACCTGTACGAAGGGGATCAATACATGGATGGAAACGAAAAGGCGTCCGTTGAAGTGACACAATCATCAGTGAAACTGATTCATCTTTGGGAAGGCATCACAGGTAATACCACTCTCTTACTTTTCTATAACTACTGTGTTTCTTATCCTTTGCATATGTAATAGACACTTATCGGCTGATACCATCACCACGACAGAAATTCCACTTTTTTGCTTATATCCAGTTATCACTCCTTGGTCAATATCAATACCGTATCTCTTCTGCTGTGGACTCGTTTGAAGCTTTGAGCCTGATTCGATCTGTGCAAGTCCCTGGTGCCCTTCCCGATGCCGTTACTGGTGTGATCACATCGACTGAATCTGGTGGCTCCATGTCGGCGTTGAAGAAGCTCTTTAGATGGTGGGCAAGTGCGCGAAAGCTCGTTGAAATCATACGGGACTGGGAAGATGATGAGGTATGTTGTATGGATAAATGGCTAGAGCACACTAACAATATCCGGTCCGTCCATTACATAGTTCTTCCTCGATCTGAACCAAGAAATCAATCAAGAACCTGAAATTGCGCAAGATGTTCGAAGAAATCTCTCTGCACAAGACAAGGTGTGTCATGTCGTCGATCCATCACTGGACCAGCAACACAAGGGACTTTTTGGTGACATCTCGACCTC
This sequence comes from Absidia glauca, assembly GCA_900079185.1. NCBI lineage: Eukaryota > Fungi > Mucoromycota > Mucoromycetes > Mucorales > Cunninghamellaceae > Absidia > Absidia glauca. Next base: position 92,774 of record LT554554.1, read on the forward strand.
CTTCCAACAAGTCGCCGACAGGATTCAAAAGATATGCGAAAAGTTAGTCATCAAGGAATGGACTGTGGACACCAAGCAGTACGCAAAAAGGTAATAGAGAGAGTTTTGCATAACAACTAGTCTCTAATCATCACATCATTGATCGGGGTGTATAGGGACATCTGGTGGCAAACAACAAGCGATTCTACAACTCCACTTGAAGTGTCAGACAGTCTTTATCAACCATTACAAAGATTACTGGTCTCGTGCAAGTACCTCCACAACACCTATCCCCAAAGCAGCTTTTTATCCATGTACAAGAACATCTCCGTTGGTATCGAAGACTGGTATTGGCGGAACATTATCACCAAAAATCAATTCTCCCCGTCGGGTGTCGAACAGCTGGAAACGGACTTGCGATCAGGATTCTGGAAAATCGGCAAGCGCTTGGTCAACAAGCCGGAAAACTACACTAGAAGGTAAGAAGGTCATCTCATTACATCGGTGAAGGGATGCAGAGAAGCACGGATGATCGGCGTCCCCCGTACTAAGGCTAAACTGACTTTTATTACTTTTTAGATTGAAAGAAGCTCTTCAAGTTTTCACTTTGCCCATGTCCACCTCAGCACCTGACCCTCATTTATCGTGCGACCAGCTAATGAAATCCTTAGCCGATCGTGATCAACACTCTGAAACGCAGACCATCCTGGAAACCCTTGGTATCGATACGCTTACAAATAGTGAAATACGTGATGTACTGCGTCGCAGGAATGATATGTTGAACAGCTGGAGTTGATCCCATAGATTAATGCATAGCACCTCCCTTCTCCATTCTCAACATCAGCTTTTAACTACAGTACTTTATAGTCCAATAGCCTCTTACCATTAGTTTGTAGCATACTGACAGGTGGCAAGCCTTAGTGAATAAAATACGCTGATAGGAACTGCCGGTCCAAAAACAAGCGTGGAGGGCTGTTGCGGGGTTTGAAAATGATAGAAGTCCCCACTTTTCACAAATCTTTTTTTTTTACTTCTTCTTTCCTTCCCCATCACTTTTTTCTTACCATTGACTTTGTCATGCTCCCCCCCCCCTTTGACACGAACTATGCATGACGATCCTTGACGATGACAGCAAGGGTAAGTCTCCTTCTCAGCACCCTGTCCACTTCTCCGTTATGTTGCTAACATTAACATCTTTCATCATTACTCTTCTTTTATGCAGATTCAACAGGATGGCAACGGATATAGGCTCTGGCACAAGGACTGGATCGACATGTGGTTAGATTAGGGATTGGACGCCAGGGATTACGAAAAACATGGATACCTCGCAATTTTTTTAGGTGCACTCCCATTCCGTTGTAGACTCTCGTAGTTGGAAGTTACTAATAAAAGTATACCAGTTCTTTGTCCACACCCTTCCACTAACATCACTGATACTTTTTACACAGGTTAGCCGTCTTTGTACATCTCCATTTGCTTGGTATTTACAGCAGTTTAGTCATTCCCATTACAACTGGTTACCATCTACACATTAGCCTAACTACCGCCTCAGACATAGTATTTAACATAGCCACTTTTTTTTTCAATTGTATCAATAAAGCCTACTTGAATAATTCTCTTATGCGCATATAGACCCTACGATCATGTACCTGTCATTAGCCGAAAAACAGAGAGCGGACATTGCAAACCCCGCCCGACCCTTTTATGGCTGGCACCTGTCGTATCCACAATGTGTTTACAGGCATTAACGACAAAGGGGGAATGGTACAGATGAATTTTGCTGACAGTAAGGACTTACATAGCGGAGGACTCTCTGAGTCACTGACTTCAGTCCCGTTCACAGATGGAAATGAAGATAAAACCGCCCCTGCCTACACACTCCTTTAACAATGTGTGCCTATGCGCTCTAGATTTCAAACCCCGATTGGCTATAAGATTATTTTTATGCCCGTCCTATTATTTTGCTCCTTCTTCCCCTCGTCATTACTTTTTTGCCTCCATTGTCATTCTCTTTACTCCACGACGTCGAACGAACGAGCGAACGAACGAACGGACGGTAACTCTCCTCTTCTCACGTCATGTTCATCTTTTGGTTACCATGACTAACTTTTTGCCTTTTGCATCGTTCCTCTTTCTTTTCCCACTAGATCGGCTACGACGATGACGACGGCAATAGGAACGACGACGATGCTAATGACGACTTCACCACTACCTCATGTCGCCCAAAAAGGCTCTTTTTAAAATTTTCAAATGTAAAAAACACGGGGAAACCCTCGCAATTTTTTTTTTTAGGTACACTCCCATTCCATTGTAGAATCTCGTAGTCCCATACCCTTCCGCTACTATATTTGATACTTTTACACAGATTGGTCGTCTTTGTCCGGTTCCATTTGCTGGATTTTTACAGTAGCTTAGTCATTCTCATTACAACCCGTCGCCATTTACACATTAGCTTAACTCCGGCCTCAAACATGGTCTGTCCCACAGCCCATTAATCCTATTGTACCAATAAAACTTTGTGTGTATGCGAAGATAGACCTTACGATCATGTACATGTCATTAGATTCATTACATTTAGTAAACCAATGGTGTTTTAGGAGTTGTCAACGATGAGCTACCCATCTGTATTTTGGTCTTTATACTGTCATGGTTATGGATTTAAGGAACGTCTTTCGTAGAATGATTCAAGTAGGTTTTATTGATGGGACGTGACTAAGGGGCTATGGTACAAGCTATGTTTGGGGTCGTAGATAAGCTAATGTCTAATGGCAACAAGCTATTTTAATGGGAATGACTAAACTGCTGTAAAAAGTAAGCAAATAAGGTGAACAAAAAAGACCAAGCTGTGTAAAAGTATCAAAGATAGTAGCGGAAGGGTATGGGCAAAGAATTGGTATACTTTTATCAGTAATTTGGACTACGAGATTCTACAATGGAATGGGAGTGTACCTAAAAAAAAATTGCGAGGGTTTCCCCATGTTTTTTACATTTGAAAATTTTAAAAAGAGCCTTTTTGGGCG
>LT554584.1:2802-16409 GCA_900079185.1 Absidia glauca
GCGGATTCAAAAGTTCATTTGCTATTAAGAAATAGAAGTGATCCCTTGGAGCATATTTGCTTTTACATCAATAGGTGTGAAGTTTTTGTCAAATCAAAATGACTGCGTTTGAATAATGTATAACCCGCTTCATCTTGGCTGATCCCATATGATACGTTAATGTCAATTCATATATGATGATGCCAGAGAGTTGCCACTGTATACCGATCGAAGATTGCTGCCGTCAATTGCCGTCATCGTTCTCTTGAGACCACGTTCGAAGTTTTCAGGCGCATCCCATTGATCGCCATCAACCCTTTCCAACCGTTCGAAGGCGCTTTCTTTCCACGAGCCATTTTAGACAGTATCTGCCCTTTTGATAAACAACCCATAGTGTGATAAACTGAAGTATTCCGAAGAGGAGTGCAAGAAGTAAAAGAAGATCATCCAAGGTGGTACTTGTAACATAGCAAGTCCGATGTACTTTCAGCCAATCAGATACCTGATAATTTTGAAATCCCGGCTACCCGTTTTGGCTGTGGCCTTTGAGTCAGTCTCAATTTCCCTCTTCTCCCCGCTTCGAAACTCCGCTCCCCAGCCAAAACAGGTTCATCTTCTAACGGTAAAAATATTCTTTTGAAAACTTTAAATGCAAAATTGAAAGCTTTAAAAAAAAGGTTTTAGAGATTGAAAATGGCTCGGAGTTTGGGTCTCTTATAGCTGTCTTGCACCATAAAAAAGCTCTTGTAGCCGAATCGGGGTTTGAAATATAGAGTGATAAGTGCATAGGCACACATTGTTGGAGGAGTGTTGGGCAGGGGCGGTTTTATCTCCATTTCAAGTTGAGTCCCATCTATGGCCGGGACTGAAGTCAGGGACTCAGAGAGTTCCCCGCCATGTAAGTCCTTATTTTTAGCAAATTCAGGATATGCAGGTTGGTTCTGTCGGGATGGTTCTATCTGTAGCATTCCCCCTTTTTCATGGGGGATGGTCCATCCTTTTTTTTAAAAACAGCGGCGGGATTTGAAAACCTCAACAGTTGGTGAATCTTGAACGGCTGGCTGTACTTTGTGCAAAGAGGGAGATAACCGAGGATTTAACAAAATATTGCTAACAGCAGCGGCAGGTCTCAAGTCAGGATGGTCCAGAACCGGTTACACGCATCGTTTGGGACGATCTCTCTGGCGTAGCACACAGGCGTCGTCGTCACATAACCAAAGAATCAGAAAAGGAGCACAGAGTAAGTTTTTACTCACTCTTTTTTCTTTTGGGAAACTTTCTGATACCATGATGTAACATGGAAACATCAATCTTTTTGAAAAAGAGCCACTGATACCAAGGAAAGGCACATCTTTTGATCTTCTGGCTTTTCAAACTCCGTCGCGTGCAACTTTAAATTTGGGCTTGTACAAATTCTTTTCCATTTCGTTTCTTTTTCTTTTCCTCTTCCTCCACTTCTATGATACTTTTGTAGCCACCCACTTTTTATGTCACAGCAATGAATCCCGGCCCGCCCCCAACTACAACTGCAAGATTTCCCTCCTCCAGTTCACCACTAAAGCACACCGGCAATCGGATCCTCCTTGTTGAAACCAACAACAACAGCAACAGTAATGTGATATCATCGTCGATTATTACGCAGCAACCACGAGTGGAGCGCCTCACCTTGCAAGAAGTCCCAGCTACCTCACCTACTTATTACTATGGCTCAGCATCTTTGTCGTATAGTAGCTCAATCGCATCTACTCTATCTACAGCATCCACGGCCTCGACTCGATCCCAACCCACTCGGTTCTATACTCCTCCTGCTTCACCCACCACCGATGCACCACCTCTACCGTTGCCACCACCAACACCTCCAAAGCAAACGACAGGACCATCGTCACGTGTAAATAGACCTCAGGACGCTATCTCTGACACACCACCGTTACTTCCTTCATGGACAAATCGACTGGATCGACAAACTCGAACCTCACCTTTCCCCCCTCGTGTGGTTGGTCATCCCTCTACACCTCTAGGCTGGCTGCGCCCGTCTCTCACATCCACTGCTCTCTTGGATCCCGATACCACACACCATCCTTCCTATTTTGTCTTTTTAGCTTATGGTCCAGTAAGTGCCCGCAGCAAAACACAGACCCCCTTTTTTCTTAACTTTTTTTCTTTCTGATCAGGCAAACGTATGGATGGATGTGTTTGACTTGAAAGGACCTATCCCTTTGGATGGCAATGGCATATCTGAACGGTCTTTTTTATTCAAAGTCGAGAATGATCAATCCCCAGTGATGTGTACTTTGGCCACTCTACCCTTCAAGAACAACCAGCAACACGAAGACTGTGACGAAGACTCAGACGAAGACGACGATTGTCCTTATTTAGAGAACCTGATTCTGAATCGAGTGGGCATCACCTCCATTCTCGTGGCTCTCCCTGTCCAGTCGACTCTGTAAGAAGCTTGAACAGATGAATACACACACCTGATACTGACTGTTGCACTATTATTTGTTAGAAACGACATTCTGGCCACTCTTGAAAAGATCAACACCACAGTCAAGGGGCTGGATCCTCAGAAAACCTGGTACGAACACCTCATCCTGACTTTTTACCCTGACAACACCACAACAGGCGACGATCGCATCCAGTTGGTCCGCACCACCTTACCCACCCTCATGTCCCATCTCACTCCCCTCCCCTGTATTCTTGTCTTGGCAGCTGCACCACTCGCGGAACAAAATTACCATCGCCGTGTCCTCTATCAGCAAGCCTGTATGCATCAAACGGATCAAGGCTGGTGGCATGGATCTATGGCGAACGACAACAATAAGGAAGACAATGACGACGATGACGACGACGACGACGATGACGATGACGGATTAGGTGGTCTATTACTACCTGTAGCAACCGTGGTAGGAAACAAGAAAAAACCGCCACCAGCCAACAAGAAAAAAAAGAAGAAGCCGCTCTTTACCATCGATACCCCACCACCTGCGTTTTTATCATCTGAACCTACTCCCCCTGCGGTCAATGTGGAACTCAAGCACCGCTTCTCGAAAAAATGGACCGAGGCTCCTCGACGGCACCACTCTCGACATCAATACTAGATCCCCCCCCCTCTCTCTGTATACCTATGCATCACTTTATCTATCTATCTATATACCTATTATTCATCAATAAAGATAAGAGATTCAAACTCTTCACTTACACCCCGTAACCTGACTTGACGTTTTATGTGTAATTAGGATTTAGCGCTTCTCTGTAAAGGATGTGCCAAATGGTTCAACATGGTGTTAGCAATGACAAGAGCTCATGTACTCTAGTTGACACACATGTCAGACTGGGGAATCATGGGCAACCGATTTCATAATGACACCTCTCCGGAACCATGGCAACCGATTACATAATGACACCCGTCGGGAACCATGGCAGCCGATTTCACAATGACACCTGTCGGGAACCATGGCAACCGATCTAAAAGGGGCGGCGGTTCGACAGTGCCCATGCCTTGTGCGGCGGAAAGCTGATTGAAACGCCGACATTTTTTTTTTTTTAGATCAAGTGAATCGGACCGTGTGATAATCACTTTACAACTTTCAGGCACCAAGAGTGCAGTCGAGGTACTAGTCCATTATCCTTCAGGGCAACTATGTAATGGTGTGGTGAAAAAGTGTCCCTCTTTGGTTGCAAGTTGTGAGAGTTAGTCAATGCGAAGGACCTTGGGACGAATAGTGTCCACACACATAAATGGTACTGAGTAAGTTTTCAACATTTGAACAGGATCATTTATTTCAACAATGCAAAGATTAACAAGAGGTGGTGGAGGTGGAGGGGATATGATACAAAAAAGCATGCGAGAGAGTGAATTATAGAAAAAAAAAGGGGTAAACGATACTAGACTATCACTTTTTTTTTTTTAAACCTTGGGACCAGCCGCCAAAGTTTCAGGAGCAGCTTCATCTTGGTAAGTCTTAAAGTTGGATTGGAACATGGAAGCGACTTCAGAAAGAGACTTTGTGAAGGATTCATCAGTTCCTTGCCAGGCCTTGCGGGGGTTCAACAATTCAGCAGGGACACCAGCGACTTGAGTAGGGATGGAGAAACCAAAGACTTCGAATTGTTCGAATTCACCCTTAGCCAAAGAGCCGTCGTGGATGGAGTCCAAGATAGCACGAGTGTACTTCAAAGGACAACGCTTAGCACCGGAAGAAGCGCTTCCACTATAAGAAAGAAAAAAAAGTAAGATAGGTTAATATCACTGGTTGTTTGTAGATCCTCTCCTCTCTTTCTCTTGATGATTACGTACCTAACCCAGCCAGTGTTGATGAGCCAGGCATTGGCCTTGTGTTGAGACATCTTTTCAGCCAACATGGAAGCATAGCGTTGAGGATGCAACACCAAGAAGGGAGCACCGAAACAGGCAGAGAAGGTAGGAGTGGGTTCAGAGATACCATCTTCGGTACCAGCAACCTTGGTGGTGTAACCAGAGATAAAGTGATACATAGCTTGTTCGGGAGTCAACTTTGAGACAGGAGGCAAGACACCAAAGGCATCACAGGTCAACAAGATGATGTTTTGAGGATGGCCACCGACACAGGGCAACTTGGCGTTGGGAATGTGGTAGATGGGGTAAGCGCAACGGGTGTTTTCGGTCAAAAAGTCATCAGAGTAGTCGACTTCACGGGTTTCTTCATCCAACACCACGTTTTCGAGGACAGCACCGAACTTGATGGCGTTGAAGATATCGGGTTCCTTTTCACCAGAGAGATCGATACACTTGGCGTAGCAACCACCTTCGATGTTGAAGACACCATCATCGGACCAGCAGTGTTCGTCGTCACCGATCAACTTACGCTTGGGATCAGCAGACAAGGTGGTCTTGCCGGTACCAGAGAGACCGAAGAAGAGAGACACATCACCGTTGGGACCTTCGTTAGCAGAGGAGTGGAGGGACAACACACCGGCCTTGGGCATCAAGTAGTGCATGACAGTGAAGATCTATAAAGACTAGTCAGCTCTCTGTGTGCTATTCCCTTCCTATCCTGTTCTAGATTCCTAACTTACCCCCTTCTTCATTTCACCAGCGTATTCAGTGCCGAGAATGACCATTTCAGCACGCTTGAAGTTGACAGAGACGGAGGTGGTGGAAGTCATACCAGTGGTGTAACGGTTAGCGGGGAATTCGCCGGCGTTGAAGATGGTGAAGTCAGGGGTACCAAAGTTTTCCAATTCTTCTTCAGTAGGGCGGATCAACATGTTGCGCATGAACAACAAGTGGTAAGCACGGCTAGCAACGACACGGACCTTGATGCGGTACTTGGGATCCCAACCAGCATAGCCATCAAAGACATAGAGGCGAGGACGGGTGTTGAGGTAATCGATGGCACGTTCACGGTTGATGGAGAAGACCTTTTCAGAGATAGGAGTGTTGACAGGGCCCCACCAAATGTCCTTTTTGGAACCTTCTTCTTCCACAATACGCTTGTCCTTGGGAGAACGGCCGGTCTTTTTGCCAGAGTAAGCACACAGAGCACCAGCAGACGAGATCACAGTGCCTTGTTCGTAAGTCAAAGCTTCTTCGTACAAGACAGCCACTGAAGGGTTACGCTTGATAGTGACCTAAAACATAAAAAGAGAGAAAAGAGTTGAGTTATGCGATGCTTCTCATTGTCTCCATGCTCTGCGCTTTTTTTTACCTTGTCATAATCAATACCGGCAACATCATGAAGTTCTTCTTCAACCTTGGTGTGGGTAGAAGAGGAGCTGACAGGGCGGCCATGGAAAGGAGATCCGGGTCTGGGAGAAGCAACCATTTTGTATGAAAAGTGTTTGTGTGTGTGGAGAGAGAGAAAGTTATCAAAGAGTGATATGGAAAGGAAAAAGAAAAAAAGTAAAAGAGACAGCCCTTTTTATATTTCTTCTTCATCAAATGCCCGTGAAAGAAAGAAAAGCGGGGTTTCGAACTCCGCGGAGGCCATCCTATTGGTTGGGATTTGACGGAGGTTGTGATGGGCTCCTTCCTCAAGTGAGAGAGAGCCATGGTCGGAGCATCGCGGATTTCACTCAGTCGTTCCGTTTTCTTCCTCTCTTCCCTTAGTTGCCCGTTACCATGTGAACGCCCTAACCGATCGTCCCCCTTTGACCATCATCCCACCCCCATGCCCTCTTATCGACTCTTCCTCAACTAACCTATGATAATCGGGTCAGTTGAACCAAAGGGGACATGAGAATGAATAGGATGATGATGATGATACCTCTCCATTCGGGTCTGTTTCCCCGCATTCTTTGAGGTTTCAAAACGCATTACAATACTGTATGATGATGATTTCCAGCTTTTGATTTCCGCCTACTCCGATCCCTTTTCTATGACGACATTGGACAACGATGCTAAATCACTCATCTCATCATCTATACAAAGGTGCTTGCTGCTATTGAACGTAGGGAGGGAGAGAGAGGGAGAGTTGGATTCTGCCCGAATGATTCCGTCTTAATTCACACTATAAAAAAGGAATAATGTGAGTTTGACAAGGGGGCTGTACAAACAATGCGACGATGATTTGCCGTGCCTAGGGAGGTTGGGCGGGTCAGTGCATCATCATTTGAAAAAAAAAAAAAAAAAAAGTTCAATGTCAGACTCTATCGAAAATACGAGTCCTCGGATGTAAATGAAGTCATCTCCACTAGACTTTTCCTTCCTCGTAGTGGACCACATGTAATTAGGATCGGTACTTTTCCACAATGTGTGAACCCAAATGACAAATGTGCCCTGAATCACAAAGATGTCAACAAAGCGGGCATCGAAACCCTATGACCAAATGTGCCTGTTTTTAGCTAAATGGAATCAAGTTCACTTTGAAACATGCGCACAATCTAACATGTGAGAAACGATAAACTAGTGCTGCAAGTCATCGATAGCATACAGATACCGGCTCCGTCCTACTCTTTTTTTTTTCTTCTTCACAAGACGCATTGGGGTTGAGTAAAGGTTTTTATTTCATGTATTCTATGAGACTATGACTAAGCGATGGGTCTGAGTAGTAAATAAGAGTTGTGAATGACATGCAAATCGAGTGTAATGACAAAGGGAGTGGCGAAGAGGAGAAAGAGAGAGATGATTGGATGCGTAAAAGTGTTCATGAAGGGCTAGAGAAAAAAGGTTGTGGGGTTTTTCGTTATCCCTTGGTCCCAATCCCTACTCTAAGTACCTGTCCACCGAGTCCTGGTGCCAGAGAGTCGAGAACCGTTGCCATCCTGTTGAATCTATAACGAAAAAAGGAGTAACGATGCAAAAGGTCAAATGTTAGTAGTTGTAAGAGAAAACAATGTTCACTAGTGGAAGGAGAGAGTTACCTTCTGTTCAGAGCCAAGTAACGGTTTGATTCCAAATGTTCAAGTCAACGGTAGCGCCATACTAATGTAATAGTAAAAAGTAACGACGATGTTTGGTAAAAGTGAACAAGACGGGGGAAGAATTAGGTTTGCGGGGTGAAAACTCAGACTTTGGAAAAACGCCGGAGTTTCAAAAACATTTCCATCTTTCCCACTCATTCCAAAACACTCCGCCTTGCTTCTCTTTCATTCGTGTAATCTACTAAAGATTAGATGAATCAAGATCCACCTACTGAAAACGACCTCGAACAAACCATCCATGCATTATTAAAAGACCCATTGCTTGGGGATGTGCCTAAACGCCCCACTGTACAAGACCTCGATGATCTCATTGCTCTAGAACTCGGCCATGCCTATCAGATCCATATCCACCGAGGTGCTTTGCCATCGCTCAGTAAGTTTTTCATATCATCAACAAGAACAGGATAATGAACTCAATGTACTTGTTTATAAAGGTATCCAGGTGAGCCAATCGTCGACTGTGCGCGACATTAAAAGGATGTTTGAACGAGCATGGACCCAACAACAACAACAACAAGAAGCACACCGGGCGGTCAGTTGGTAAGGCAGAGGGGGACTCAAAGAGTTCATTTTATGTTCTAATGTTTCTCTATCTCTCTCTTCTTGCTTATCCAGGAAGTATATTTGGCGGACGTATTGTCTTGAATTCGATCACCAGCGATTGGTAAAGGAGGATGCCACTGTTAGCGGTCTTCATCAAGGTGCCACTCTTCGTTTTGTTAGATTACAGCATGATAAACGGACTCACAAAAAGGCCTGGCGACGTGGGAAGTGAACAGGTAGCGTGTGTGTGTGTGTATATCTCCCTCTTTCTGATCCAATCCTTTGTTTTACTTTTTCATTTTAGATCTACGTCATGGCCTGATATACACTAGATTCTCCTACCATATAAGAGACAGCAACGTCTCTCTTTCTCTCTACTGGTTGGCGAGACTAAATACAGTAGACTTCCTTTTAGCTATAGCCTTTGCTTCTTTTTTAGGGGGGGGGGGTCAATAAAAAGATCTTGAAGAAAAAAAAAAGACTCGTGTGTGTCAAATGATGATGGCGGTGTGCTGGTGTCTTTAAGGAGGGGCGTTGTAAAGTTGGAAGGTTGAGACCAAGCGCACAAGTAATTCAGCACAGGATGAATGAGATGAATAGGGCTTTGACGTTTTTGTACCTGAGTTTAAAACTTACCCTTAATCCTCATGTACTTTTGTGGTACGGTTAGTTGCTGGAGAGAATACAGGGGATCATTGTCGAGTCGCTACTTGATTGAGGAATATTGCCCAAATGTTTCTGCTGGCGTTGACATCACGGTTCCATGCAGTATGGCAGCGTTGACACACTAATACTAAATGGACCCTGATCAGATTAACCTTCGTTCACATCCGGCAACGTCTTGTTCGGCGGCGCGTTCGTATACGTTGTCTGAGCCATCACTTGCCACATACACTGACGAGACACCAGGATTAACAGCCCACATGTGCAACAAGTCAAATTTCCATGGCTGGAAGTCTTCAGGGATTAGAGCAGGAAGAGTGTTGTAGTCGTGAGAGAGTACTGAGTCAAATGTCAGGTTTTTTATTCGATATAATTGAGAGAGGGAAAACATCTTGGTGATAAGAAACCCCCCCCCCTCTTTCTAATAGATACAACGGGGTATGAAGTAGTAGGCTAAAAGGGTATCTAAGGTACCTTGTGGTTGTGAGAGCGGAGTTTCCTCGATTCAGGAGAAATGCTGGACACAGACAATTTTTTTAAATGGAAAATCCGTCGGTGTAGAGATGTCCAGCGAATGTCATACTATAAAGAAAACATAAGTATCCAAGTAAAAGATACACAAAGTGCCATTGCGGCATGCCTAGTCATACTTACTCTCGCACGTTCTTGATACGGTTGAAATCGAAGACATTGGTCCATGCGTCTTGATTTGCGTACTGATGAAGGCCCTCCTTTTTGAAAAGTTTCTTGATGGTTTGTAGTTCAATCTTGATATGCTTCTTTGTAAAGGAGGGGGCCGGAACGAGATTGAACAGTCGTTGAAGGCGCACCAGGTGATCCAATTCAGGGCGAAATGTCTGCTGGAACATTGCTCGGGTTCCGTCGGTATCACCGTGACCTTGGATGGCCTGTAAGTACTGGTGGGAGATGGCAATGGCGGCTCGGTGGGCAAGTCATCCAATAGTGTCCCATGATTCATCGGATATACCTTGTTGTCTGACAGGGGGGGCGGGTCCAATGTGATCCATGAATGAAGAGTCCCTGATGGGCTTCCATCGACGCCCTTGTGAAGATTCCGGTAATCCCGATACTTGACGAGCACACCAGGGGGGGGGCACAACCTGCACGATATCAGCCAAGTCAATCTGGGTCTCGTTGAAAGTGCAAGCATATGTTGTAAGCAAACTTGGACCCAGATGAATGTGTTGCGAGAAAAGGCTGATATGTAAAGGCTGCATGTTTGCGGGATCGTCAGTCCGTACCCCACGCTGTTCCATAGACGCCCGAATGGTGTTCAAACAGGCACGATTTCCAATAGTGTCATTCTCGAAAAAGACGGTGGCCACTTGGTTGTCACTGACCTGTTGAGATGCATGTCGTGCCCGTCGTAGCGCTGCCAAGGACCGTACCAGAGATTGAGTCGTACCGCGAATCCGGAGGAGGTCATTACCAAAAGCTGCGTCGCCACACACCCGATCGATATCTTCTTGCGTAAGTTGCCGAGCACCAAGACGGGGTCTAAATACGAATCAAATGGTCGAACATGGTACCCCCCGTCTTGAGCATTGATATCAGGATTGTAATCTTGAGGCCGCCGAACGATGAATTGGGGATCCATGTGTGCCCGAAATCTGCTGGAGCTCATCGAAAGAGTCACGATGAGCATCCAGGAGTTCACGAAAGGAAGAACATGCCACCCCGCGATCAATCATGTCATCTTCAGTCGTACCGAGAAGCGAAAAGTCAGGATGCTCCGGAAAATGCTCTTGCATGATTTGCTTGCACACCTTTACCGACGCTTGAATAGAATGACGTAAGGCAGCGTCGGCAGGTGCTTTCCAGTGGGGCGGTAAAGACGGAGGGAGCAGTGGCTGATTTCGTTCCTGGCCCCAAGCAGTAATATAAAGCCCCAGCTTGTCAGCGTCGCCTTTTGTTAATGCCTATTTGCACATGAAAATAAATAGCAACTGTTAGTCAAACTGCTGTAGTAAAGCGATCAAACAGTGTTAAACTTACAGGTCGTTGGGCAGATGGTATTGTGCGGACAAGTTGACGAAGACGCATGGAGTACAAGGAGGTCATCCAAAAAAAGCCGAGGTCCGCGGTAAGACGATTGGTGAGGTTTGTCGTGTATTGGGCCATTGTTGAGGAAACGACTTTGCTATAAGCAGCACGGGCAGGAGCATATGGAGTTGGAATGAGCATTGCCCCTGCACCCTCTTGTTCTGCGGCTAGGTCTTGCTGAAGGCGACGGAAGCTTGCGGCAACATCTTGAGCCAATGTATCGAGGGTTGACTGTAGCGCTGCTAAGGGCCGTGCCAGAGATTGAGACGTACGGCGAACCCGGAAGAGGTCATTGTAATATACGGTAGTATGAGTGTATGTGTTTAAAGACAAAGCAAAATTCAGTGAGGATTCTGTACAGTTCATTTTTTTTGATAGGAAGATTGAATAGAAAGTAGATGATAATGAAGAGCTCCAACAGAAAAAGACAAACACATCCCCTTTTATATGAGAAGAATGTGGGAACTATAAAGACAATGAGAATAAGAACAAGTCGGCAACCTGTCTTGCATCCCTCTTTGTACGACGGCGTAATACGATAAACAATGTTTCAGGGGGAAGGTTTCTTCTGTACAGTTTGCATTTCCGAATAGTCGGAGTTTGAACTTGCTCGTTTACTGCTTTCTCATCTGACAAAGTCAGGTACCAGAATGAAGCATGAATGCTTCCTGTTCAAAGATAAACTAATGTAGCGCTTTAATTTTATTTTTCTATGCTTCCGATATACATAAGAGTTCATGTAGCTCTTCTAACATTCTCACAAAGGCGCCTATCACTTTTACATGCATACAACTTTTGTTGCCAGTCAGTGCCCTCGGTACCCCCTGAGTTTATGTTTTCTGCCCCCCTAAAAGATGGGTTTGGAAATCTACCACTTGGGAACCGGAGTATCTTTAGACAGACATGAAGACAAAGCCCACATTTTTTCTAACGTCATCATTTCAGACAGCAAACACACACATACCCGTCTTCACCAAATGACGCCATTAGAATGAAAACATACTATTCAAAGATTCGACAACAGGTGGTTTATTATTAACTTTGGGAGGGATTCATCTACTATTATCTATATGTACTGTACAGGGGACTAAAAATCAAGGAGTGGGATAAGGACGGTATGGCTGAGGGACAATGAAGCCGCCAGGGGAGGAAGGGTATGTGGGTGAGTAATAGGCCGGTGGCGCAGGGTGTGTAAAGTGAGCCGGAGAGCTGGATGCGGGGGATGGGTACGACGGAAGTTGTTGTTGTTGTTGTTGTTGTTGGGGAGTGACAGGATGGATATGGAGAGCTGGGCGTTTCTTTGGCGTTGAGGACCCTGCAGGCATGTAGTCGGTGATGTCGGGCATACTAGCCATTGGTTGCGGGGGTCGCCAAGATGTTGAAGTCATCGAAGGGGATCGGGTATCAGGCTTTCTCATTTCGTACCGCGGGGGCTCGATGGTGGTGACACTGCCGCGGGTGGGAGAGGACCGGGTATCTGGTTTCTTGAGATCGTACCGCTGACCAGGCTCGATGGTGGTGACGCTGCCGGTGGAGGATGATGAGGTGGTGGTGGAGGACGATGTTGATGATAAGGTGGAGACGGAGGAGGCATGGCGATGGTGCAAATACGACATATGCCCTGTGGGTCGTGCCAACGTCGGATCTATCACGGTGCTTGTTCCATTGGATGATGTTGGGAGATGTGAGTGTCTTTTTGCTGGCGAGTTTGTTGGGTCAATGATGGTTACTGAAGAAGATGATGATGAGGAGAAGCTTTGGAGTCTTGGCGAGTGTCTTTGAGGCTCAGTGGGGCGTGCAGTAGGGCGTGCAGTTGGACCCACCGTCTGATTTAGGGACATTTTCTTCATGAGGGCTGTGGGATCGACCACCGTGGCTGAGGATGAGAGCCGTGTCGTGGGAGAACGTTCAACGATATGGGTGGATTTTGTTGTGGTTGTAGAGGTTGAGCTGGTCATGGAGGGAGAAGGTAAAGGTTTGGAGATGCGATCTCCTTCGAGAGCGATGGATTCGTTACTGAAGGAAGATTGGTCATCATCGTCGTCGTTGTCGTCGTCGTCATCGTCATCAAGGTCGTCGTCATCAAGGTCGTCGTCATCGTCATCAAGGTCACTGTCATCGTCGATGGATACATTGGCGTGAGGGTAGGTGCCGACAATGAAATTGGATTCGAGTTCGATCTGATTGCGAGGGCGAAAAGAGGTGATTGTGCCGAGGGAGAGGGTGTTGTTGAGATTGATGGTGGCACGAATGGCATACTCCACGGCGAGAACCCTTCCGCTGTCAGAAGAGATGGTCGGAGGTGTATCGGTGGGAATCAGGAGTTTGGTATCGATGGTTTGATGTTTGGAAGAGTTAGGGACCTTGACATCCAAGGTGAAAGATTTGATGGTTCTCTGCTCAGCCAGGCGCCTACACCAAAAAGACAAAGGATGAGCATTTCTCTTTTTTTCCTTACTAAGAATAGATCTACCTGTTTTTCCCAATGCTGATAATTGTTTTCCCACTGTAGACACGACGGATCAGTTGGACTTTGATTCCTTTGTCACGGGCAAAGTCACGGTAATGATCGAGACTGAGAGTTAGACGTAAGATATCACCTATAAGATAGAATCAGTTATAGTGGCGTCATTCCTTTTTTTTTTTTTTGTCATGTTGATCATACCTCTAGTCACTGCATACCGAGGCAAAGTCAAGGCGGCCTTGATTGCCTTTTTCTTTTCATCGTCGTCATACACCGTCTTGACAACATGGCTGCGTGCATCGTATTCCGGCTTTGTGACATCAATCCGTTCCAGCACCCGGAGTTCCTTCTTGGTTTGCCTAGCCAAATAGTCGGGAATCAAAGGACGATCGTGCACCGCTGTGATCAGATATCGAATCCGCATCTTTGTCTTTCCCCTGTTCTTCTTCTCTTTCAACTACCAAGAGGAACAAAAAAAAAAAAAAAAAAAAAA